>BQNB010070873.1:0-32971 GCA_026074375.1 Tanacetum coccineum
GCGAAAAATTTCCCCGTACAATTGTGATAATAGAAAAATAGGTTTTGTATTTGATGAAAATTCTTGGGTTGTTATATAAATTGAGTTTTATTTTAATTCAATGTTCTAGTTGAGATACTTGGGCATTTAATTCATCAAAGGGTCCCCTATTTAAAGGGATAATTACTGTTTTCTCTCATTTTAACAGAGTTACCTTTTACATCAAACCCTAATTTTTAAAGCTCTTTACTCGTTCCACTCACTCTTAGAAAACTCAATTCCCTCTCTCTACCAGTAGTAACTCTCCATTGCGATCATCCACCAGCACTAACACTCAACCCCATTTAATAATCCACAATGGCCGCACTCAAGTACAGAGACGAACACAATAAGGTGGGTTACTTGGAAAAACCCAAAGGTAGTGATGATTATCACCAAGTACTTGACTTCTTGAGGGGTTCGCACTTAAGGTATGCTCTTACTCATGACCCTATCATCTTTGACTCTTTGGTCAAATAGTTCTGGTCAACGGCTTCACTCAGGGCTCCTGAGTTAGGCCCTCCAGCTATTCTGGCCATGATTGATAGGACTCCCTACACTATCACTGAAGAAACAGTAAGAAGTCAACTTTAATTGGGTGATGATAGAGGTATTGAAGACTTGCCTATTCCTGCTATATATTTGGGTATGGATAATCTTAGATACCCTACGGAAGGTAAGCTAACCTTTCTCAAAAACAAGTTCTCACCTCAGTGGAGGTTCTTGGTTCACACAATACAACATTGTCTCAGTACCAAATCTGGTAGCTGGGATCAATTTAGAAGCCCACCAGCTATAGCTCTTATTTGTTTATCTGATGGAAGAAGGTTTAATTGGTCAAGTTACATTTTCAAGGGGATGGTACATAACATCAGTAATGCTAAAAGGTTTCTTATGTATCCTAGGTTCCTTCAAATCATTTTGGGAATAGAAACTAGGAATACTAAACAATATCATGTGTTAAAACTGTCAAGCAAATTTTTTGCTAACATGAGGTTAAATTTTGGAGGGGACCACATGCCACTTTTAGCTATAATGCTTCCCCCTGCTCAAGTTGCTATAACAGATGAAGGTACAGGGGAAGCTGCACCAGATGTCCCTCAAACCATTCCTAAGACTATTCAAGAGACTAGGCCTGAGCCTGATCAATCACAAGAACATATACGAACACCACCAAGACCAACAACATCAGACCAAATTCCTCCATTGTTTGAGCAGGGTAACACTTCAGACCTCATCATTGCCTCTTTTACAAGAGCCCATGAGTCTGATCCTGACCTTTTCACTTCCACAAATGTAGAAGATGAACCATTGGGAGGATCTTTCCACACCACTCCTCCTAGGTCCACTCAAGTTCCCCCTGTAGGTCCAACCTTATGAGGTGCTGAGGACCTTGCCACACTAACTATTTTGTCTTCTCTAGTGTTTGAACTTATGCAGAAAGTTAGTACCTTGGAATCCGAGCTTAAGGCACATAAGCTGTTATTTAAGGATGTAGTAGGTAAATTGGTTAAGAAGGTTAAAGCTTTGGAGTTGAAACTCAACACAAGGAGCAGGAAGGTTGTCATCAGTGAGTCTGATAAAGAAGAGGAAGCAGAGCAGGATGTGGATCCTCTCATCAAATTAGCTAAGGCTGCTGCTGCTTCAGAAGCTCATGTTGATGATTCTCCTGGTGGTCCTTCTAAGAATCCTTTTGCGTGTTCCTATGATTCTACTAGTGATGTTCCTACTACTGAGGTTCCTTCTACTAAGTTTCCTACTGGTAGCACAACTGTTCCTACCAGTAGTTCTGTTCCTGCTGCTAAAATAATTCCTGCTAGTAGTGGTACTACACCTGAAACTCCTTCATCACCTATCAGAGATGCCAGAAAGGGAAAAGGTGTTGCTATTGAAGAACCTACTCCAACTCATGATAAGACTTTCAAGCAATTGGAAGAAGAAAGACTAGGTTGGGAGGCTGCTCAGAGATTACAAGCTCAAGAACTCGCAGATTTTGAAAAGCAAAGAGCCGAATCTCTTATGAAGGATGCTAATTTAGCTAGGCAGATGTCTTAAGACTTTGAGATGACTAAAGACCAAAGAAAGAGACAGCAAGCGGTTCTTGCATCTGCTGCAAACTACTCAGATGTTGCTTAGGATATAATTTTGGCTCGTCTTCAAGCAAATCCAGACTTATCTTCCATAATTTTTAGGGTTGAATTTACTGATGATGATTTTGCAGCCAGGATGGTTGCGTTGGTCAATACTCAAAGAAAAGAACTTGCTACACAACGGGCTCAAGAAAGGAGGGAGAGGCCTATGACACCATCTCAGCTCAAGCAATATATGCGCATTTATGTGAAGAATCAAGGTCCTGCTGTATACTTTATTGGTTAGACTATGGCTCAAGTTCGCAAACTCTCTCATGAACAGCTTCAAGAAGAGTTTGATAAGATCCAAAGAGCTATTGCATTCATAAGGGGTTTAAAAAGAGATGATAGTCCAATGACTAGTGCCTCTTCAAAGAAACTCAAGACTGGTGATGATGAAGTAAACATTAAAGCTCCTTCTCACGGTGTTCCACAGGAAGAAGAAGGTGCAACTCCTTCTCAAAATGTTTCACGAGAGGAAGTTGCTGCTCTTTCTCATTCTCAGGACATTCCAGACGCTCAAGTTAAAGTTCCTTCTCAGAAAGCTACAATAGAGGATGTTGAAGTTCCTTCTAACATTGCTTCTACAGCACAACACACTGCCTCCTCACTCAAGAAGGTTGGTACCAAGAAGAAGCGATTAGGCAGAAAAGGTGTTCATACTTCTCAATCTACCATTCCAATTGAAGAAGGAGATCCTGAAGCTGAACACAAAGTGTGCATTAAGTATGCTTCTGATGCGGATTCTGCTTCTGATGATGATACACCTGTTAATTTATATGCTGTTGTTGACTGGGAGTTATTGCCTACGGGGTTAGGCTCGATCAATGCCTTCTACAGGCTAGACAACTCTCGCAAGTACTTCACAAGTCTTAGGGAAATCCTTCACTTGGTTACTAGAGCAGACTTGATGACAATTTATGGCCGTGTGATGACATTTTATCAGGATAAGAAAGCTGCGGGAGTTGGTCTTGTTCTTTGGGGAGATCTTAAGGTTTTGATGGATTCACCTGAAGTGAATGATGGTAGTGATGTTTGGAAGAACCAACACACCTGGAGTATTCAAAGCTGGAAGCTATATTCTTTTTCTGGTGTTCATGTGTTGGAGACAGTTAGTGGACTCGTTTTACATATGTTTGTGGACAAGAAGTATCCTCTCTCTGTCAACCTTATCGAAAGGATGCTCGATCATCAGCTGGAAATTTGTCACGGAACAGTGGGTAATGAACTTACCACTGCGGTTCAGTTGATTGCCTTTCTCAAGAAACAAATTTCTGATTCCAAGCGTCCTAAGGTTCATGACTGGTACTGTTAAGTTTGTTATATATCTCATAATTCTTTTTGCTATTTAAAATATATTTTGGATATATAAAGTTTGTATGTAGAATCTCCATACTTATTAGCTTTTGCATAGTATGTCATATTTATTTTTTTAGCGCGCATCAAGTTTTGCTTCTGGAAACAGTTTTTGGCATGCTGCTTGGTTTTATTGCAGTGTATTTTGTACAAACAGAGCCATTTTAAGGGATTGGGTGTTGGTTAACCACCGCACAACAAATGGTGTTCAACTCACCATGTCTCACAGACAAGAAAGAGTTGATTCACCATGAGGGTACGGCTCTGGTGTGATTTCCAAATCCGTTGATAGCTGTAATAGTTTGCTAAAAACTATATGGTTTTCACTCACCAGGTTGTTACAACAAAGAGTGGCTAGTCCAAGAGGGTACGGCTCTTGGTAAAGACTATATCAAATCCGTTAATGGCTGTGATGATTTGCCAAAAATCATTAGGGTATTCCAATTCACCAATGATTCATGTTCTAAGAATTGGACTGGTTATTAACTCACCAGGGTGATGTCATGATTCCACCAAAGAGTTAGCTAGCCCAAGAGTTAATGGCTACTTGGTAAAGGCTTCATCAAATCCATTTCTTTTCTTTGATTCACCTCTCCCAGGAGTTAACACACCATGGGATGTGATGAGAATAGTATGTAACCATGACTTGATGGATATCGTATTGCTGCAATGGTTCTTCGATGCTGGTAGTTCGTGGAATTTTGGAGATTCAACATTGTTGCTGCTGGTTCACGGTTTCACAGTCAGCATCCATTGTTTTGTGTTTCTACTTCTGTTGGATGTTGCTTTAGCTGCTGCTCATAGTCCAGTCTCAATCCTCAAGCTCACAAGTGAAGATCTATCTAGAAACTTGAAGTTAACAGGGTCAAATTCAAGTTTAGGGGAGGATTGTTAGGAATATTGTAATAGATAGTTACTACTAGTAGGTATGTAGTTCCTACTGGTAGAGTAAAAGTTCCTGCTGGTAGGTATGTAGTTCCTACTGGTAGAGTAAAAGTTCCTGCTGGTAGGTATGTAGTTCCTACTGGTAAGGATAATGTTATAGTTAGTACTGGCAGATCAAAAGTTATTCTGGCTAGTATAGTTAGTTAGTTATGAGAGGATAATGCATGAGATATACTAGGAAGTGATCAAACCTTATCACTTAGCGAGACCTTAGGAAAAAGGTTGTTAGGGTTTCATTAGTAATTTAAGAAACCTATGGTCATAATGAAAAAGATCCAAAGAGGGTATTCTGGAAAAACACTTTTAATTATTAATAAAAGATATTCATAGAGGATCATTGTTTGAAGTATAATTCTCCTTTATACTCTGTTGTTAATATTCCGCTTAAACAATAGTTTTAATTGTTAGAGCTCTCTTAGAGATGCTTTGTGATTACATAAGTTACTCTACAACCTTATCAGGTGGAGGGCGTGAATATCTATCTAGGCTGGACCTACCAATCATCATCATATTGGGTCGTCATATAAACTAACTTCCATTACCAACCTCCACTCGTATTTGAACAACTAACCTTAGATTGGATTGGGGCCATAAAGCTCGTGAATTCATAAAAATCTCCACCACTTAAAACCACTTCCTGTCACTCGTCCTCAGCACCCAAAATTACATGCTTGGTTATTTGTAGGAATTCAAACGCATCCTTAGCTCCTGTCCGTACGAGAACACCTACTAGAATGACATCCTCTCATTCACAACCTTGCTAAGTACATAAAAATTATTGGCCATTACCATATTATTACCATTATTATTAACCACATTAAGGTTCTTATAAGAACCACTTGTACCAATGTCATTATGCTTCTTGCTTGCTTCGTTACCATTCTTCTTATACGCAAAGCCCCCGTGATTTGAAATGAACAATACAATATTTTACTCTTCGTTTTAAAACCCATTCTCTTGTCTTGTTGTTATCTATCATGTCCATGTTTTTTCACAACCTAGAACCCATCAACGGAGGTATCAACATTCTTCATGAGAGCCTACACCTCCTTACGAAACCTTTTTTATATTTACTCCAATGTATGTCCAAAAACACACCAAGTACCTAATACACAAATGAGCTTCCGTTCATACTCGATATAGATAGTAACACGCGTGTATCTAATATTATTTAACTTAAGGAACGGCCACATCCAATGTATCAATCATCTCCTTTTGCGCATTGATCTCGATCATAGCCCTATCATAGCTACTACTGTAACACCCCCATTTTTACAAATAGCAGCAAAAAGCGAAACTGGGTAATATCTTCATGGATACAACAATCATAAGCATAGAACAAACTACCCCAAAGAGACGTATAATGTGCAAAAGAATGTTATCATTACATTTCAAATCAGTGTTTTTACAAAGGCAGTCCCAAAATCTAGAAACATAAAATGTGAATGATAACAAGTTTTAGCCATCTTTAAGTCCATGCCACTCCATGCCATAAGTTCTCAATTACCAGAGAAAAACATTCAAAAAAAGTTCAACACAAAGGTATGAGTGAAAGTTCATAGGTTTGAAAATGTAATAGTTGAATACAAGTTATATATGGAAAATTTTTATTTAAGGATAATTATTATGGGGAAACTTATTTATTGCATCTAATCACATGACATCAAATACATTAACAGGACGTCGCCGTAGAAATTGGTTTAAGGACAGATGTCCCTGGGAAAAGGGTAACTTGCCAAGGTTACCTATTAGGATAAATAATAGTGCGTTTGGCTACCACAAGCATGGTTATAACAACAGAACCGTCACCCCCATAGATCTATTCACAATATTCGCGTTCACCAAGAAAATATCGCAATGCAAGTAAATAATGATTCCATGAATATAGAAATGATGGCACTAAAGCTAACTTAGGCAATAATAATCTGGAAAGCATACAAGTTAGAAAACACTTGCATTCATGGTTTATATTAGGTACACTATGGTGTTATTAAAGTATTCAAAGATTAAAATATGGGGTTTATGAATTCATTAAGCCTTTAAAAGTAATCACATTGTTATAATATAAACGAGTATGTAATATAGTTTTGTAAACAACATGTAATCACCCCTCAGCGTGTTTATAAAACATGTAAAGAAGTAAAGGCGAATTTTATGAACTTCCACCTGGTAGTAAGTTGTAATAAAATATTTCTAAAATGAAAGCTGTACGACCTTATCACAGAATCTTACCTGGGAAATGTGATAAGTACATGATAATAAACAGCTACGTCACATAACCTGAGTAAATATGTCGAGTCTTAGGAAGATTGTACTCTAGAACTTTGGTTTAAAAGTTATAGTTTTGATTGAAGAGTTTGGAATTTAGTGTATCACTGTTCGGCTGGCCATCGTATAATTCAGTAAGGTCATTCAGTTAAACGTTGAGGAGGCTAGGTCACTTAAATCGTAACCCAACACTCAGTCAGAACTTACTACCAAGATTGAACTCCTTAATATTGAAGCACCTAGGTATTGTGATACAATATAATCAGGTTTTAAGTATTTTAATCAATAGCTAGGAAAATTTAAGCACTAGAAGCGTAATTAAAGTTATGTCTTGTAAGGTTTTAAACATGATTTTATACTTTTTCAAAATGTTACATTTTAGACCCTTGAGTTTGAAAAGTGGCAAAATATACCCTTGGAGTTTGCACTTTTACGACTTTGGTCCATCAACTTTAAAAGATATACCAAGTAAACCTTGCACTTTGAAAAGTCACATAATAGACCCCTATAGTTATAACTTTGATAAAATGACATATTCAGCCCCCCCTCTAGTTATTAATTTTAGAAAAGTTTACGATAATACCCCTTGCATGGATTATAATTACAAAACATGTCCAAATTGCCATGCAAGCTTCTTTTAACATTTCAATAGACATTTATAAGTTATAATAAACAAAAATATGAAGTTTTAACGTAACGCAAGTTTAAAATAACGATTCGTTAGACTAGGATTCAAAACGGTTCAACTAGGTTTAAAAACGTAAACCATGCACGGGATATTAAGTTCAAATTCCTTCAATAATCAATAAAGTGGTTGTTTAACATTAGTTAAGCATGCTAGGATAGATTATAATAACATTTAACCATTATGACATTTAGTTTTAAGAAAAACGCGAAATTAGGGTTTCGGTGTACGGTTTTGGATCAAAATGGAAAATGAGCATGAATTGAGTTATGAAATTTTAACAAGAGTGTATTTAGGATCATAATGAACATTAAAATAGTGTAGGAGCAGAATTAGAAACACCAGAACCTGGTTGAGCTTATTGCTTGATAAACGTGTCGAAAATGAGGGAACTTTAGCTTTCGTGAAAACGCCTAGAATAACGACTCCCGCGCTTCTTTTCTTGGTTTCTTTTGTTTCACTTTTGTTCTTGGGACTTCTTAGGATCTCTTAGAATTCATATTGAGCAAATGATTGCTGATATGAGAGTATATAGAGGGAGGACGTAGGTATGAGTAGAAATGAAGAGTTTATGGTCCTATTTATAGTCAAATGACCCTTAAAGGCCAAGGTTGCTTATGATCTGATATGGGACGTGGTAAGGGCTATAAGTGATTGAGGGAAGCAGATAATGAGTATGAGGGCCTATGGAGGCTAGTACGCAAGGTGGAAGATTTTAGGGGTGTTTGGGTGTCCACGCTAAAAATGCGCAACAAGGAGGTCATGTGGCTCATTTAGTGTCCAAGGTATCAAAGTAGGTGCTTGTAAGCAGCTTTGGGATGAAGTATCATGGTCATCAAGGTTCTTGATTGCAAGAAAAACTTCAAAATGGGTCAAAATGCAAAGGTTTTAAGTTTTGTGTACATTAGGGCTTATTTAGGTTTTTCAAGTTTGTAATTCGGGTACATTTGATCATATGTATTGTATTAGATTTTTTTGTAGTATTGTACTACGGATAAATAACAAGAATTGATAGGTGGTTGGGTTTAAAATGGGCAATAAATGATAAACTGGTCCAAAAGTTCTAATTAGGAGCACAAATTGGTTTTTCTAGATTATTCTTGTACCAACTGTTGTTAATATGGAGAAATGATTGATGTAACAAGTTGAAAATGTTGTAATTAATGTTATTACAACTTATTTGAGTATTGGTTTAGGTTTACAATGGATAAAAACTAAGAAACAGGTCATAGTGTAATATTTAGCTCGGGTTAGGGTTTTTGAGTTTTGAATTAGGGTTTTAAGAGTAAAAATGTGTATGAAAGTTTATGAATAGAATAATTAGGGTTTACACATTGTATATTGAGTGTAGTAGCTTGTACACAAGTGATGGTGAAGAAATTAGAATGAAAACGGAGGTAAAACGGCTATTTTAGATGTCATGCTTAGTGACTTATACATTGTGCTTTGAAAACTTTTACTTGACTTGGAGGGAGTTATATTTCAAATGAAATGTTATATACTTGTATATATCTTAGTACTTTGTACATTCACTTAAGATATTTAAATCATCATAAGGAGTTAGTGTAAGAGGTAAAGAAAACGGATTTAATAAGCCTGTTTTGATATAACGTTGCGAATGGTACATTATAGGAATAATGTACTTTGTAAAAGAGATATGATGATATTGACTTGACATATTGTGATGTTTTCTTGACATATATGAAGACAGGATTGCCATAGATAGGTTGCGTGAGCTTGTCTACTTTTAGTTTGCAAGTTTACCTTGCTTAATAAATATTGACAATGCAATAATTAATAAAGCGAAAATTTCCCCGTATAATTGTGAACTAGTAAAATAGGTTGATGAGAATTCTTGATTGTTATAGTCTCCTACCCCTACAGAAATACACGTCCCTAGATTTAATTGAGAAAGTTATATTAATAGATGTAGGTACTAGGCATGAATTTTTGATTTTTTGTTAGTTTAATCAAGGTTCACAAGTCCACGGCTGTGATGCATTTATTAATATGTTGTACAACCAAAATTATAATTACATCCTTTACACGTCTACTTATTTTCAAGACTACACCTCTTGATGATAGCCAATAAATTTCTTTCTTCAGATCCTGATAGAACCTGGGTGGATGAAATACTTTGATTTGTAGAACCTGTGGGTTATGGGCCCACCACGCTTCCTACTACTAGCTCTACTCTAATCGTAAGAATACGCTATTTATTCATTAACCTTTAAAAGTCAACATCGAATAAGAATGCTATCACAAGTCTTTGTCAAAATTTTCATACCTAGTGGTATTGAAATCATTTGTCATTGTATAGATTCTTGTGTGTTTCCTTGTTATTATGTTGCAGAATATAACAGAAAATTTTGGACTACGGAGATCATGGAATGAGTAATGTCATGGAATGATTATGAATTTGTAAGAGAGTTGCTAATCACGTGAGACACAAATTTTGAAATGAACAGATGATGAAGGTAATGAAGGTAATAATGATAATGATTAAAGGATTGTTTATACAAACGAATTGAAAGAAACTTGTTTGTAAGTATGTTATATACTTAAGCCTACTTATTTATAATTTGTCACTTACAAAAAGAAGTGTCCAACTCCTTGTAACTGAGAATTTATAAATTCATAGTTCGGAGATTTATAATTTCCTTATTCAAATGAAGAAGTGACATAATTCATTTCAATAAGATGATCATAAATCGTCTTACCTAAGCATAAAAACATGATACAGGCGACCATTTCACCTCATGCTTTTACTACCGGAGATTTTCAGGATCCCACTCATGGTGCTTGGAATATGGATACAGGTGCGAGCTCTCATCTTAATAATTCAGTGCATAGTCTTAGTGAAAATTTTAATATGTGTATGTATCCATCTATCTCGGTTGGTGACGGTCTATCTATACCCGTTACTAATACGGGCCATAGTATTTTGCCAACTCCTCTTAAATCTCTACATCTAAATAATGTTCTTATTACTCCCCATATCATAAAAAATTTGATTTTGATTCGTCAGTTTGTTCGTGACAATAATTGTACTATTGAATTTGATGCGTTTGGTTTTTCTGTTAAGGATTTCATGACGCGTTGGGTGCTTCTCCTATGCGATAGTACGTGGGATCTTTACCCAGTCACGGATCCATATCCGATTCCTTATGTTTTCCTTGTTAGTCAGCATACGTGGCACCAGCGTCTTGGACATCTAGGACGTGAAGTGCTACGTCATCTTGTTTCTAATAATTTTATTTCGTGTAATAAGGAGAAACCTCCAGTTTACATGGGATAATGGGGGGTTGAGGGGGGTTATATAGAGGGAGGTGTGGCTTTGTCATACTTGTCAGCTTGGGAACAATCTAACGTGAGATCTGTTTTGTCCAGGTTCTAATACTTTCGATACTTCTTGTTTTGACATATTCCACTCGGGTGTGTGGACTTCATCACCCATACCGAGGACTTTCAGGGTTTAAAACTATGTTTTGTGTTTTTGATCTCCAATTCGCATTTGTTTGGGTTTAAATAGCCTTTGCTTATTAAATCCGATGTTTGGGTCTAAGTTTGAATTGTTTTTCGTGGACCTATGTTCGACTCAGTTGAAGTCTTGAAATTCGTATCATTTTCAGTATGTTCATAGGGGTGAATTCGTAAAACCTTGGAAATGGAGAAAATGGTTTGATAAACACAAATTCACATAAGAGATAACTTTCAAAAACTTTTGACTAGACAAAGGCATTCGGTTTGTTTTTTATGTCTAAAAACCATCCCAAAAAATGTAAGTCTGAAAGGATACGCATGTTACGTACTAATCAATAACCTCTCCATTCGAACCTTACTTTTTCAAGCCAACCTTCCCACCTACTTTTAGGGTCGAAGCTCTCAATGTGGCACTCACTCTTTTAGGACATTTTTACCATCTACTGCCATTGAACAATGAAATACCTTAATACCACGTTTGTTTGAACAAACCCTGACTAATATGCCTTTTACGTACCTTTGGGTGTTTTATGTTACCCCTCAAATACCTTCACAACCAATCACATAGGTAGTGCTTGAACCTCGCGCCACAACCATCCTCTGATTGTGGGGACAGAAAATGAAAATTAAGAAGAAAGCTTCCAAATCATCGTGGGTCATCGTTATCTTGAATTAAAAAACAAATAAGCTCATAATTAACGTCATGTTACATTTGACGAACTGTTTTTCTTATGGCTCCACTCAACCCGCTTAACCACCTACCTTACCTTTGTTAGACGACATACCACTATGTTATCCCACAAGCATATTCCTACCGAACCCGCGTGCAACTCCCACCTAAACCCATCACATCCAATCTTAACACACCACATCCAACACCACCCTTGATTGATGCCCCAAGTTCCCAGATACCGAACATCAAGCCCACTCACCGGCGTTTCGTCCGCGATCCAACAACAAATGCCTAACCCCACTCAGTCACCCGCGACCTAAAACGAACATCAAGCCCACTCACCGCTTTCGTCCGCGATCCAACAACAAATGCCTAACCCCACTCAGTCACCCGTGACCTAAAACGAACCCGTGGCTCAATCACCTATTATAATTCCCGATCCACTTGAAAACCTGAACCCAGTTTTGGTTCACCTCATGGTCTCACATTTTCGTGTCGGGACTAATCGTCCCACTGAGCGTCTCAATTTACATATGTCCTGGTTTCATAGTTACCAAAATCTTATCGTGATTCGTTTAGTGATCCAAACTGGTAAAATGCTATGCGTGATGAATATAATGAACTTATTAAAAACAACACTTGGACTTTAGTACCTAGACCACCGGATATACGAATATTATTCGTTGTATGTAGCTTATTGTCACAATTACTTGAAGATGGCATAAGACTCATCGCTACAAGGCTCGTCTTGTGGCGAATGGCAGTACTCAGATAGAGGGTGTTGATGTTGATGAGACATTTAGTTCGGTCGTTAAATCGGGTACTATTCTGACTGTTCTGAGTTTAGCCACTTCTCGACATTGGCCGATTTATCAGCTTGATGTCAAGAATGCTTTTCTACATGGGGATCTTTCTAAGACTGTTTATATGCATCAGCCTCCTGGTTTTCGGGATTATGCTCATCCTAATTATGTTTGTTTGTTGCATCGGTCTCTTTATGGGCTCAAGCAAGCCCCTCGAGCTTGGTTTCAGCGTTTTGCATCATATATTACTCGGGCTGGGTTTTCACATAGTCGTTGTGATTCATCTTTATTTATCTACAGACAGAGGATTGATACTGCTTATTTGTTATTATATGTGGATGATATTCGTTCTCGCACTGCTCACTGCTGTCTTACTGATAGTTATTGCAAACGGAAAATTGTTCTTTGCAACAGGAGGAGTTTGCTATGACAGATTTGGGCCCCTTAATTATTTTCTACGTATTTCTGTCATGCGTGATTCTTCAGGTTTATTTTTATCTCAGAAGAAGTATGTTGTTGAGATTTTAGAGAAAGCACATATGGTTAATTGTAACCTTTAGTCGGCTCCTGTTGAACCGGAGTCTAAACAGGTGTTGATGGTGATCCGGTATCTGATCTGACTTTGTATCGGAGTCTTGCAAGTTCTCTCTAGTATCTTACTTTTACTAGACTGGATATTTCTTATGTAGTTCAGTAGGTTTGTCTTCATATGCATGATCCCCGAGAGCCTCAATCTCGTCTGACTCTTGAAGAGATTTTGCGGTATGTTTCAGTAATCTAAATTATTGGTTTTAGTTATTTTCTTCCGTCTAAACACAGATTTTGGTTACTTATTCTAATGCGGATTGGGCTGGGTGTCCCACTACTTGGAGATCGACTTCAGGGTATTGTGTCTTTCTTGGCAACAACCTTCTCTCTTGGTCCTCTAAGCGTCAGCCGACGCTTTCTCGTTCTAGTGCAGAGGCGGAGTATCGTGGTGTTGCCAATGCTGTTTTCCAGAGACTGTGTTTGACGTTACTGCAATTTACTCTTGTCGTGAGTTTTTACATACTCCTTTATCTTCCGGCTACGCTCGTCTATTGTGACAATGTCAGTGTTGTTTATTTATCATGCAATCCAGTTCAACATCAACGTACCAAGCACATTGAGATTGATATTCACTTTGTTCGTGATTTGGTTGCTGCGGGTCAGGTTCGAGTAATTCATGTGCCTTCTCGATATCAGTTTGCAGATATTTTCACCAAGGGTTTATCGTCGGCATTGTTTGAAGAATTTCGTTCCAGTTTGAGCGTCCGATGTCCCTCACCCGCCTTTCCAAACTGCGGGGGGGGGGAGGGGGGGGGGGGTGTTAGCCCACTATATTATTTGATATTTGTAATGGGTTCTAGCCCACTTCTAGATTAGTCCAAACTCATGTATTTATACCCTTGATGTTAATGATAGTCGACATGAGATTTATCCCACCTACAGTTACTACAAGGAAAACAAAAGCTTTAGTGACAAGTGGAAATTCGTCTTTAATAAAGGAAGATTTGTCACTAAACCAATTTAGTGACGAAATCAAAGTCGTCACTTGTAATCACAATAGCTTCGTCATAAATTAAAAAGTAACAAAATTGAAATTTGACACTAAATAAGTGACGAGCTAAATTCGTCACTTAAGTGTGTGTGACAACCCATTTCTTTACTTAATTTCATCACTAAAGTGGGTAAAGTCGTGACTATTTGATAAAATTAGTGACAAAAGAAAGGTGTCATTATTTGGTGAACCTAACGGGACCTTAACGTCCAATAGTGACGAAATACGTCGTCACTTTCCAAAATCCTATATCCCGATAATGCAATACCTACAATTGTAAATATGGTTAAAAATGCAAAACATTTGTTTAGTCAATAAATAAGAAATTACTTCATCCATACTAAAACCGAAACATCCCAGTTATGTCCAACAATTATTTGATTTGTAGCATATGATTCCAACAAAAAAGTTATAAAGAGATAATCAAGGTTGTTTAAAAGAATCCTCAAGTGCTAAACTAATTCTACAAGTATATCATGCATTTAAACTTTTACATATGTGGATATTATTCTCCATCGAAACTTTAACTAAACATAATGCAACATAACAAAATATTATTTAGACATTTCTTATGATTTTTTAAGTGGTTAGATCATAATGCAACACAACGAACATATTTGAACATGTGTTGAAGCATACTTGAGACGTCGAGAGATGTTGATGTAGGTATGCTTTGATGATTTGTGTTTCGTAAAAACTTGCACAATTTATTATGTATATACAAGTTACATGTTGTTGTCATTAATTAATACCAAAGATATAACGTTTAGTTTAAATAAAACGTAATATTTACACTAACACCACTATTATTGACAAGGAAAGGCGAAAACATTTCATATTGTGTCCACATTTAGAGCTGGTTGTTTGATATAAAAGTTTTTAAGTTTTTGAAAGGAGATATGTATTTCCAGAGTCTACCGAATCCACAAATCCCCCCCCGCCCCCCTTCTTCAGGGTCTAGCTAAAACCTAGTAACTTTTCCACAAAAATCTAAACCATAAAATGAAAAGATACCAACACGTATTATCAAATACTATCCTTATCCGTATACACTGCTTCAAAAATCAGTTTCATGTATAGTACACATCCATTAATCTTTTTATTTCAAGCTTATTATCAATGTGATCCAAACCCTAACTGTTTTTTTGTAAACAAATCACTTGATTTGATTTTTAATTGAAAGATAACAAGACACTCTCAGATCTATACATCTTATGTTGTAACTCATCAGAATATCAGTCTCAGGGATATACTTATTGAACATTCATTCATTTTGGGTGTTTATGTTACGTTTTATCAGATGGATTTATTATTTACTGAAACTGAGCATTAGGTGTTAGTTATAGAGATTTTTGGTACTATAGTGCAATAAATACGAAATAAGAGTTATGGCTATTATTTGAAGTCGAGTTAGTATGGTGATGTTGCTAATACGTCGTTTTTAGAGATGATGTATAGTTAGTGTGACAATTTAGGCTTTTGCACGTAACATGTTTGATGAAATGTCTTAGTAAAAAATGTATGAAATTATACTTGAAAAGTTTCTATCGTTACATTAGACTCTAATTGTGTGTTCAATTTTTCTAGATGTTTTTTTAATTTTGCTTCAAAATTGGTGTTTACCGTGTTTTTTTGTGTAAAATTATTTACTCAAAGTAACGAGTACACGTAAATCTATTGGCCCATGAAGATATATGTTGTTATGGTTACAATTATTAATTATTGGGATGAGCAATGTGACACGTTGCAGTTATTGGTTATTTTTGGTTGTTTATTTTACGTGTAAATAAAAGTTAGATATTGGTAGGATGTTTGTTTATCAAATGTGATCTCACGTAGCGTTCTCGGGAATGTAATGACATAAAACAAGTTCTAGAATAATATACTACCGGTACACTCTCATAATTCTAACCGATACCAATGCTCCAGAAAAGGCGACAAAACCACACATGCACGATCAAATCCATGAACGCGACACATATGGTTGCTCGTTCCTTAACTCGAGCAATCTAAAGGTTAAAATCATATAAGCACCAAAGATGGGTGCTTTAATTCCTAAAGATCTAGGGGCGAACCTCACTTTTTTGGGGTGAAATTTTTTTGAGTGGTAGGGTTTTTGTGCTAGTCATATAACTCATATCCATGAGACGCTATTAATATTAAATTTTCATCAGTATGTGCCATAAAAAAAATAAATTTGCATCAAAATTACCGTTTATGCTACGTTTCAGTATATTACTTATCATTTTAAGAACAAAGCAAATGCAATTGAAGGAATAGTTTATAAGGCTTCCCTCCCCCTTACAATTATTTTGAATATTGTCCCCAATGTTCTACAAGTACCCGAAAAACGAATAAAAGGAAAGATAGAAAAAGCAAAAGAAACTAGTACTCCCCTGGTTTTGCTCAATATTGAAGAAGAAACAAAATAAACCAGCTAAATTGTCATCCAAGATTCGTCCATGCAAAAATTCCAAGAACTTTGGGGCTTCTCATTATCAAATATAACCTGAAAATCAAAGACAAGAAACAACTACACCGAGCGTAAAATCCACCGGTGAATGATATACAACCCAAATAATTGTGAAATAGATTCCTAAGAAAGCAATAAAGATAGGATGAATGTACTAATGTATTCGTGGCATTCTGCAAGTTTTAGAAAAATTACAAATTCTAAAAATTATACAAAATTAATTTTTCAAAAATTAAAAAAAACGAAATTTACTGTAGCTGGAGACGCGACGCCGTCAGGAAAAATCCTGACACCGTCTCCAGACTCAGTAAAAAAAAATTTGCTTCTTGAAAAAAAAAATGCACGCATATCCTATTACTTATTTCCTGGAAAAATTACTGCATAAACCACAAGAACGATTAGCACAATCATATGACTCGAAACAATACACAAGACGCGAATTAATCTAAACTATTTATTTTACATGTTTGAAATGGTTCTTAGAAACCAAATATTTTCCTTTACGTTTATTTGATGTAAAATACCTTTGATTGCAATTAAGACGAGGTTAAAGACAAAACAAAGCATGATCACATATTTCAAACATATAAAAACAAACGATAAGGAATAAAACGCATGACAATCCTAAAATGCATGAAATAAAAGGTTGGGTTGCCTCCCAATATTTGTTTATTAGAGTCTTTTAGCTAGACTCGGAGTCACATTCCTAGGAATCATGAAAATTATCCAATCAATGATCTCGCTTGGATTCTCTTTCTCGGATAATTTCCTAGTGGTGGTTAGTCGGAAAAATGTCGTTTAAGTGGTTAGATAGCTAGTCGTGGTTATTGGGCCGGAAAGCCCAATAAGTGCCTATGACGCTCACGGCTAATGGCTTATTTGGTTACACGTCTTATTTCGCTGACTTACTACTTTGCTTATTGGACTTTGTTATTTTTATTGATATTATTGAATTTTATGTTATTAGGCTAACTATAAACTTATTATTGGGCCTATTATAGACTAAATACTAAAACTAATATTGGGCCTTAAGGCCCAATAAGTGAAAACTAGTCAACTTGAACGTTTAAAACGGATTTTTGGTATACTTATATCTATAGAAGTTCAAAATAGTTTAAATAGTCGTTTAGAAACGTGTTTGGTAAGAATTTGATCAAAAACGTGAATTTTGGCATTTTGTCGGAATTTGAATTATTTGGGAAAAGTGTTTGAAAAATGAGGTCTAAGACCTTGGAAAACGTTTTATAAATGAACGGGTCATGCTGAAATTTTATAAAAATATTATACTCAGAATATTTTTACTAAAACCTACATTCTTAAAAATCCGACAAAAGACGAAATAATAAAATATTATTATTTTAATAAATCGACTAAAAGACGAAAAATATATTTTATAATTTTATAAATTATAAAATTTCTATTGAATATAAGATCTTGATTGATGATTAGTGTGTGAAGCTCAAGGTGTAATTAGTGTGTGTGTTTAGAGAGAGAAATACCTAACTTGCCTTTTGATTAAAAATGAAATTGTTACATCTAATCATGACATAAATACCCTATTTATAGCCTTATTAGATTGTTGACTAAACTTTCCTATCTTGACACAAATAGTTCATGCACTTTATAATAGTGCTTACAAGTAGAATATTTCTTTATTTCTAACATTCTCCCCCTAAATGATCTACTTGGGTACTATCCTTATTGTGTTTTGATGACGACTTCTTCCTTATGCTTGAACACTTGATTCTGAAGTAGTCTGTCATTTTCCTTTTCTTTGAAGCTCGAAAACGCTGAGAATTCTTTATAAAAGCTGAGGACAACCTTGTAATATATCTCTCCCGATATAATTTTCTCCCCATATATGATACTTTATCTCTGAAGGTATCAACTCTACTTTCGAACTCAAAATCAGCATTCTCAAAAGCTAACTTGATCTTCTTTAGCAACTTGAATCTTTAACAGCTTATATGAAATCTTTATCTTTGAACTTGATCTTGAATGTAGATTTCAATCACATAATGTTGCTGACGAAAGATCTTGAAACACGATGATATTGATTGAGCATTTCTTTGTAAAAGACTTGAACACTTGACTTTTCACATGAATCTTCATACTCTTTAAGCTCCCCCTCAATCACATATCCATCTCTTGAATATTGAAGTAGTAAACTTTGATTGTCTGAAGACAATGTCGATATTCTTGAGAAGTAATTCCATGCAAATGTCGAACCGGCTATCTCGATCGATCTTTGAAGTTAATGTAACACTACAGCTTATTCAAAACACTTGATGAAGTAACCTCAATCTTGAATATGAATCTTATCTTCTTAATCAAACTACTTTTACCATAACGATTTCTTTGATTTAATTTCTTTGCTAGTATCTTGATTTGTCCCATATATTCTTGCTTATATCTTATCCCATTTCATATATGTTGATAAAAATATAATGTCTAAAAACATTACTAATATTTTTTCACATCTTTACGTTTTGATAATCACAAAATATAAAAACGTTCAACGTAAAATTAAACGTAAACAAGTAATTAGTAGTAAATTCTCATTTCAACAAATACATCACTTAAAAGTATGAATAAATAAATGCTTAATGCATTTTATGATCAAAGGAAATTTTTATTCAACCTCACACATTTATAAAATGTTTTAAACAGTTTATAAACATTACAAAATATTTTCTACAATTAAAAGAAATGTTTTATTCAAAATAAACATTTTGAAAATCAAATTTTCGGACTATTTGATTGAAAACGAGAGATATATGTTATTCCTAGTTGACTTATCATAATGATCCCGCTAAATCCGTTTTCACGACTTGGACTCTAAAGACTTGATTCGTAAAACAACAAGCAGAAGATGACCGAAATACCCTCGCAAAATTTTAGAAACGAGAACAACGCGTACCGACAAAAAATAATTAAATTTAAATTTATATTTACTTATCACAATTTAGTTAATGAGAATATTTAATAAATTATGGATCAATTTATTCAAGAACGTTGTCTTAAAATGCGAATATTTAAATTAAAGTTTTATTTACGAACAAAAGGTACCCGATGGCTACACAAATAAATAATAGGACATTTAAAATAATATTTATTAATACATTTATTAAATTCTAGTCGTATAAATACTATATATTTATGCGAAAAATCATTTTGAACGCATCGGTGTATTCTTTGTGTTGTGAATAATCGTTAACTATCTAAGAGTCTTCTCGAAACCAATATTTAACAAAAATTACACTATTGGTCCCTGTGATAATATTTACAACAAATAACCCTCAACTATCATAGGCTTGTTACATTTTTTTTTGACTTTGGGTATAAATAGAAAGGGATTGGGTTATTCATTTTTTGGATATCCTCCAACTCCCATTCTCATCTCTTTTTCGGCAAGCTGAGACGCCGCCGCTCAGCACCGCCTGGCCAACTATAGTCGGCCAGCGCCGGCATTATCTCCACACCACCTTCACCATCTCCTCCATTCGACGCCACCACAACCGAACCATCAACATCATCGCCACCACCTTCATCCCGATCTACCACTTCACCACCGCCGCCGTCGCATCACCTCACCACCACCTCCATCACCCTCGTCACCATCAACCACTAATTAGGGTGCGTTCGTTTGGGTTTAGCACCAGTAAAGAGTGCATTCGGTTTGGGTTTGTCACAAAAAGGGTGCGTGTGGTTTTGTCTCAGGCACCAAGGGTGCGTTTGTTTTTTTATAAAAGCACTAAAGGTGCGTGTGGTTTTGCTCAGTCACCGAAAGGGTGCGTTGGTCTAGTTTACACCAGCAGGGGTGCGTTTGGTTGTTATAACACCACCAGGGTGCGTTTGGTTTGATAGAATCACCATAAGGGTGCGTTTGGTTTAATAAAATCACCACAAGGGTGCGTTTGGCTTAACATAAAACGTATAGGGTGTGTTTGGTTTAACATAAACAACAATAGTGGGTGTGTTTGGTTTTACAGTTACAGCATAAAGGTGTGTTTGGTTTAGAAGATTGCACCAAGGGGTGCGTTTGGGTTAAGAGAAACACAATAAGGGTGTGTTTGGGTGAGCAGGAAAACCATAAGGGTGTGTTTGGGTGAGCAGGAAAACCATAAGGGTGCGTTTGGGTTAGCAGGAAACCACAAAGGTGCGTTTGGGTTAGCAGAAAACCGAATAGGGCATGTTTGGGTTAACAGAAAAAAAACCATAAGGGTGCGTTTTGGTTAACAGAAAACGCCACAAGGGTGCGTTTGGTTTAACAGATTCACCACAAGGGTGCGTTTGGTTTATATAAATCGATTAATAAATATATCGTAAGATTTTATAAATATAAAACCATATTAAATGGTGGTTAATGGTTAAATAAATGTGATATATATTATTTGATCTCGTCTAGTTATATATATTGATCACGCGAGTATATTGCAACATAGTTTAATAAAAAGGGAAAAACAATGAATTTTGTAATAATGAGAAATGTCACATAACGAATAAGTCATGTCAAAAATTATAGAAATTTCTATACTTTTATAAATGAGATAATTATTTTAGCTAGAACCGTCGAGGAAACGAAATACAAATTTATAAAATATTATTTTATATTTTATAATTGTCAACTAGAAGATAACATCATAACTGTTGTAAAAGCTTTACAGACATCGTCTAACATAATTTGTAACCTTAAAACTTACGTTTACATCTATGCAAGAACTTTTTATTTAATTAAGTGGTGATTTCCGAAAATGTGTCAAACTGTTTGGTTTAATTATTTACTCACACTTCTTATATAATACTTGCAAAGTATTATATACTTCATATTAATCTTTTGATTGTTTGTCTTTGTTATATAATTCACGACCTAAAATATTTTTCTTTTGTGCTATTTAATATTTGATGCATAATATATGAATGGATTGATGTTTTAATGTATTTTTTTCATGTATAATTTTTAACAAGTATTATATAACAAAAACAAAGATGAAAAAATTATTTAAGGTCAAAGTTGACAAAGCAAGACTCAGAAAGTCAAAACTTGGAACAATAATTATGGGACGAGGTAGTACTATGCAAAGTATTATATACTTCAATATTAGATTTGGATTGTTTGACTTATTGTTATATAATTCCATTATGAGTTAATATAATTTTGATTTTCATATTCATATATCAGAATATTATTACAATACTTGCTTTACTTTTTTCGATTTAATTTTATTTAACCCAACCACCAAACTATTACAACTTAGAATCTAAATCGATTATCAATACTGTTTCAGCGTGTGAATGTAACCATCCATCGTAAACCCAAATACATTATCCAAGCTAGTGGGTCCAAGAGTCGTTTAAGATAAATAACGTACTTGGACGAGCCGTTCTGGTTTTCCTTTTGTCTGTGCTTAATATGTGCATTTCTGCAATTGTTCCACATCATTCGAGTGAGTTTTATATCCCCAACGATTTTACTTGTTTTAAATATTTTTAAGTGATAAACATGGCTTGTTTACAAATGCATTACATGGTTGATTACAAATTGGTTTACATACTCATTTATATATCTCGCGATGAGATACAATACTCAATTAAACACTTACTCTTACAACAGGGACAGAAAACACACTCATCACTAGCTTTTTGTCTAACCATCTGGAGTGACAATTACTTTTTGAAATTGATTACGGATTAGCTTAAGAAGCGATTGAACTGATAATACAACATTAACTGCACTGGTGTTCTTTGGGAGGGACACTGCAAGGGGTACATTACTGCCTCCTAGGGTGTACTTGGAGGGGACCACCATGCAAGGGGTCATACTGCCCTGGTTGATCTTGAGGGGAAACTAAAATGTAGGTACATATTCTTTCCATAAATGCCCGGGTGTTCTTGGAGGGGACACCTGCGATGGGTACATATTAGTGCACCGGTTTCATGAACTTAGAGTAATTGTAATCCTTTTTTTATACACACTT
Organism: Tanacetum coccineum; assembly: GCA_026074375.1. Classification (NCBI taxonomy): domain Eukaryota; kingdom Viridiplantae; phylum Streptophyta; class Magnoliopsida; order Asterales; family Asteraceae; genus Tanacetum; species Tanacetum coccineum. Next base: position 22,391 of record BQNB010070873.1, read on the forward strand.
GAATATTTACGTTGCCTTGAATAAAGTGGCAATACAACATTGTGACAATAGCGGTCCCAATTTTCACAATGTACATTTTGTGACTATTTGGGAATGAAATGGTCATAATACTTTACCAACATCTTTAGATTTCTAAAAAATCCCCCACATACATTCTGAGAGATCCATTTAAGGAAACGAACCATTCATACATACTTTACAGAACTTTGCTTCAGACATTTGTACTTGTACAAAAAACCTATGAACTCACCACCTTTATGTTTGACACATTTTAAGCATGATTTCTCAGGTGAGAAACCTAGATGTCTCTAGTTCGATCTTCTACTTCGATGCGTGCCACACATAGAAAGTCTAAAGCGTTGACAAAAGATTTCATCACATGATACTACACTTAACAATACAAAATCACCAAATCTTTAGTCTCCCATGGTAGTTTTCAAAAAGCATTTATCATCTTGATGCATAGAGCAATCTATCGAACAACAAACAACACAACATAGTCTTATAATAAACATATCAAGAGAAATCAACGAGCATATACACTTTCAAACGACACAATTTTCTCAAGAAGGTTCCGTCTTTTGTATCTATCGCTGTGTATTATGAAGTAACGCCCCCGTACATATTTCTAATGCGACACATTTTTGGGGGTATTACAGATTGGTATCAGAGCACTGGCTATAAAGAACTAGGTTGCATATGTTACCTAGACTATAACCGCTTTCACAAACATTGCATCACATCAAACATTTTCCAAGTGCAATACTCCTACTTGCTTACTCATCGCTATCTGTTACATTAAAGTTGACTACATGGGCATACAATATATATAAAAACAATATGCTATGCAAAACAATTCCCTTTGAATGCGTATATACGTAAAACGTTTATTTATATAAGAAAAGAATTAATTATATAAATACTAAAACATTCTCTTAATACATTAGGGAGTTTTGCAACAACTGGACCCTTCAATTAGCCTCCAGAACATGTGAGTTACACAATAGGATACCGCAATCAAATTTTACTATCTTAGACATTGTGAGATTGCACAAAATAAGTACACTCACTTCGTTCTCAAAGAACATGTAAAGTAAAAAACATTAAGCTACACACATCAAGAATATATTTTTTTCTTCATAACTTTCTACAATAATCGTAATTACAAACGAAATACCGTCATAATTTTGTTTACATAACTATGGAAATAGTCTGCGAATCCTAAGTATTTAAACAAGTCTTAAAGTAAGTGGCGAGGACTTGTAATCATCAGAAGGATTGATATGAAAATATGCTAATGTTAACCAACACTCAAACAGCAACAGTTCTAGTTTACATAAGATTTTGTAGGAAACTAAGTATTCAAGATCATGTATGGGCGGACTTCATGTAATAGGTAAGGAATTTACTATGACATAATATAGCTAGGGATTTGACTCTTCGTTCATAAAGACTTTTACCTTATTGATACCTCTAACCGTTGTACTCCTTAACTATCTTGACTCTATGTCGATCTCGGGCCTGATAGTATTTACTCTCTGTCTCCGAAGACTGAGTTTTTTAAAAACACTCGTCCATACTCATTATAGCACATGCACTCTGTCATGTCATCCAACCACCTTGAAGGGTTATGAGAGTACCGTGATATAGTCATCAGAAATTATTAAGTAGGGATGATTTATAATCTCTTTAATTGAAAGGATCGGGATGCCTCATCATTTACATAAACAAATTATAGAATCCCACCGAACCATAAGTTTATCAATTCATTATTTAGCATAACTTGGACGCTTTTTTATGCAAATAATGAAATTATAAATGCCGGGGGCTTAATGGTATAGCTAATAATGAAACAGTATTAACTCGAACCCGATAATCAACGGAATCGCGTTTAAATACGTCTAGAAACACAATCATTGTCTTAACTCACCCTTCGATCAAATCTTAAGGCCTCGAACTGTGAACTACCGTGGATTCTCCATGCTTAAGTTATTACTTTTTGCCATGCGAATCCTTTGCAATCATGACGTGTTTTTTGGACCTAACAGACGTTGTGCACACTTGAGCAATGGATTTGATTCATCCTTGAGGATATAGCGACTGAGTACAATATACCGAACACCTATCACATAAGCACTCTTCCGTTAGCTCCTCACCATTTGTTGAACTTTATACTAGGGATATGTGTTTCTCGAAATAATCCACACTCTCTGCATCCTAGTCGCTCCGTTTTGATATAGCTGTTAGTTATGTTAGCTGTTGTGTGTTCATTGGAAACGGTCTCAGGCTGGTACAAGTACTTTATTCCAATAGGTAATGCAACCCCCTTAAACCAGATAAACAGAGACCGAATCGACGTAAGAGATAGTCGACACTATTCCTTTGGGTCAACTAGTAACGAAGACTTAGGTCGCGATACATCCTAGTACTGCCAAGTAAGTTGAATACTTACATTCATAAGCCTCGTCCGCTATTAATCATCGAACATTACAGATATCAGAAACGAGACTCTGTCCTTGAACATTTAAAACTTTATACAGACGTGCTCACGCGACTACACTTTCTTCTAGAGGTTTTCACTATTAAGAGCCTTTCTTTATAACACGTGTACATCAGTCATAAGACCTGTAATGATATTTTTTTGAGATACCTATTTTGATGGATTAAATATCCTGGTCAAACCTAGCCAAAATTTTTGGTATATTGAGAAGTGTCGAAACATCTAATTTTGGTGACTAAAGTTATCAACGCCATGTTTAAAACTGGTTATTAAATCTGAAATCTTTTCTTGGTCACACAATAGGTTGACAAGAATCTAAGACCCGATACGGGATTGTTCCTTTTTCAGGGGAATGTTACTGTAACAACCGGCAATTTTTGGAATTTTAAATTACTATTTTACCCTTTGACTTTATGGTCTTTTATTGTCACATAAAAACGATTACCTGCAGCGTAACGATAATTTTTACATACCAATTATTTTAAAAAATACAATAAATCATATTTATTATTACATAACTCATCATTGCACAATTTAATATCCACTTTAGATGCACTATGAAAACACGAGAAGCAATAATATGTATATTCCTAGAAGTTGACTTATCAAAAATGCGGACCCGCTAACTCAACGTCTTTTTACGACTTTGGGAACTCTAAATCAATTTGAATGTAAAAAACGACAATAACACGGACATCTTTTTAGTTTTTAGCCGAAGACCCGAAAACAAGCCGAAGATGACCGATAATACCCTCAGGCAAAAATTTTAGAAACGAGAATCAAACAGCGTACCGACACAAAAATAATTAAATTTAAATTTATTTATCTAAATTTACATTAAAGAGAATATTATAAAATAAATTATATGATCAATTTATTTCACAAACGGTTTTCTTCACATAACGCAAAATGATTTAAATAAACGTTTTATCTCAACGAGACAAAAACAGGTACCACGAATGACTTACACCAAAATAAAATACAACAACACAATACTATTTAAAACTCTAAAACATTTTACATAAAACATTTATAAATTCTAGCCGTATACTAATTACATATTTGATAGAACAAAACATTTTGTGACAACGCGAACGGGATGTACAATGTCACTCGTGTTGTGACAAATCGACTGAACTACAATTCAAGCCTCGAGACTCCCGGACAACCAATATTTAAACACAATACAATCATACACACTAACATTCGAGCACATGATACAATAATTTTACAAACAAATACAACCCTCACAACTATCACTAAGCTTGTCGCACGTTTTTAGACCTTACTGTATATAAATAGAAAAGGATTGAGTGCGACATACTAGTTCAAGTATCATCTAGCATAGCCCGGATCCAACAACATCCCCTCCATCACCTTTCATGCAGCACACGCTAAGTCTAAAAGGCCGCTCCAGGCCACCTCTAGGCTCTACTCCGCTAGCCGCCGGCATTTCTCCACACCAACCTTCACCATCTCCACCATCCGAAACGCCGCCCTCCAACAACCGAACACATCAACATCATCGCCAACCGAGAACCTTCACCCGACTACCACTCACCACCCGAGATCCGCCGCCGTCGCATCACCGTTCGACCACACCTCCATCACCCTCGTACACCAATCGACCCACTAATTAGAGGTGCGTTCGTTTGGGTTTAGCACCAGTAACGAGTGGCGTTCGGTTTGAGGTTTTGTTCACAAAAAGGGTGCGAGTGTGGTTTTAGTCATCAGGCACCAAGGGTGCGATTGTTTTTTTTATAAAAGCACTAAGAGGTGCGTGTGGTTTGCACTCAGATCACCGAACGGTGCGTTTGTCTAATTACACCAGCATGGTGCGTTTTGGTTGTTATAACAACCGTACCTTAAGGGTCGTTTGGATTTGATAGAATCACCATAAGTGCGTTTGGTTATTAATAAGAATCAAACCACAAGGGATGTGCGTTGGTCCACATACACAAAAACGTAATAGGGTTGGTGTTGGTTTAACATAAACTACACTAGAGGGTGTGTTTGGTTTCTACAGTTACAGCATAATAGGTCTGTGTTTGCGGTTGAAGATTGACCAAGGTGTTGCGTTATGGGTTAAAGAAGGAAACACAATAACGGGTGTGTTTGGGTTGAGCAGGAAAACCAATAAGAGGTGTGTTTGGGTGAGCTGAGAAAAACATAATGGGTGCGTTTGGCGGTTAGCAGGAAAACCACACAGGAGCGTTTGGAGTTAGCAGAAACCGAATATGGCATGTTTGGGTTAAACAGTAAAAAACCCATAAGTGCTTTTGGTGTAACAAGAAAACCGCCACAAAGGGTGCGTTTTGGTTTAAACAAGATTCACCACAAGGGTGCCGTTTTGGTTTATATAAATCGATAAATAGAGATATAATCGTTAAGATTTTATAAATATAAAACCAGATTAAATGGTGGTTAATGGTTAAATAAATGTGATATATATTATTTGATCTCGTCTAGTTATATATATTGATCACGCAAGTATATTGCAACATAGTTTAATAAAAAGGGAAAAACAATGAATTTTGTAATAATGAGAAATGTCACATAACGAATAAGTCATGTCAAAATTAAAGAAATTTCTATACTTTATAATGAGTATAATATTTTACTAGTAACCAGTCGAGGACACGAAATACAAATTCATAAAATATTATTTTAATATTTTATAATTGCCAATCTAGAAGAGTAACATCATAACTGTTTGTAAAAGCTTGTACAAACAAACGCTAACATAATTTGTAACCTTAAACTGTACGTTTACAATCTAATGCAGGAACTTTTTATTTAATTAATGGTGATGCTCCGAAAAATGTGTCAAACTGTTTTTGTTTAATATTTACCTCACAACTTCTTATATACTTACTTGCAAAGTATTAATACTTCATATTTAATCTTTTGATTGTTTTTCTCTTTGTTATAATAAATTCACAGGTAAGTTATATAATTGTTTATTTTTCAATAAGTAAATATATACGAGAATATATTACATACTTGGCGTTAACTTCTTGATTTATTCTTTTTTTAACCAACCACCAACTATTACTACTTGGAAATCTAAATCTTATATCAACAAGTGTCACAGTGGATTAACCCTACGCGACATTGGTAACCGCGAAATACACATCGGAAAACCCAAATACATTATCCTAGGCTAGTGGGTCATAGTCGTTAAGATAAACCGTAACTTCTTGGTCGAGCCGTTCCGGTTTTCCGTTTGTGCTGTGCTTAAAATGTGCAATTCTGCCAATTGTTCCACATCATCGAAGTGAGTTTATAGCCCCACGTTTTACTTGTTTTACATATATTTTTGGGGTGAGAACATGCTTGTTTACAAATACATTTACATGGTTGATTAAAAATTGGTTTACATACTCATTTATATATCTCGCGATGAGATACAATACTCAATTACTTATTTAGGGACGAAACACATTGCTTGCTTTTACATGGATACAATTACTTTTGAAATGATTACGGATTATGTAGGTTCCTGATTTACACTTTCACTTCATAACCCGAACCACGAATCAAAGCAAGAAACTAGAAAAGAGAAGAAAAGAGATTGTTTAGAGAGAGAGAGAAGAGAGAGAGATGAAAAAAAAAGATATATTGAAAATGAAAAACTAGATATTTTCTAAAAAGAAAATATCTATATATATGAGATATTTTCTGAAAAGAAAATATCTAAATATATATATACCCCTACACATTTAATGTGACGCGCGGGATATTTAACACGTTGGCCTTGTATAAAAGTGGCAATACAACTTTGCCCAATTGGCAGTCCAATTTTCATACGTAAACATTTTTGTGACTATTTGGGGGATTGAAAAAATGGTCTTACATAACCTTTACAACTCTATTGATTTCTAAAAATCATACATACTATTTTGGAAGAACATTTAAGATTGAAACGGTCATACATACTTTACAGAACTTTGGTTCAACATTTGTACTTACAAAAGCCTATGAACTCACCAACTTTATGTTGACAACACTTTTAAGCACGTTTTTCTCAGGTGAATTAGATGCTTGGCTCACTTGATGTGCACTGAAGTCTTAAATTTGTCAAGATTTTCATTATGGATTTTCTACTTACATACAAATATCAAATCCGTCGTGGTTTTTCAAGCTTTCATTGTAGGATACAATTATGGGACAAATGTTATATCAATTTCAAGGAAATCAACGAGATTACTTTTGAAACGACACATTTAGAGGTTATTCTCTTGTATCTAGCGTTGTGTATTATTAAGTAACGCCCCCGGTCATATTTCCGCTGCAACACATTTTTGAGGGTGTTACTGATTGGTATCAGAGCACTGGTTATAGAGAACTAGGTTGCATATATTACCCTAGACTATAACCGTTTTCACAAACATTGCATCACATCAAACATTTTTAAAGTGCATACACACTACTTGCTTACTTGCTTACATTACTTGTTACATTAAGTGCTTACATGACATACATAAATATAATATATATGCATGCATCCCTTTTTGCGTATATCGTACGTTTATTTATATAAAGTTTAATTAATAACAATACTAGAACATTTCTTAAGACATTGTGAGTTGCACAATGATCTCATTTATACCTCAGACATTGTGAGTTACACAATGGTCTCATTTTACTTCTTAGACATTGTAAGTTGCATAATGGTCTCACTTCGTTCTCAGACATTGTAACTTTATACAATATCGTATTACACGAAAGCCGTCATAATTTTGTTTACATGGAATTATGTATGAATCTAAGTAAACAAGTCTTGTATGGCAGGACTTGTAAAAGTTAAAAAAAAATGAGGATTGATATGATAATTGCTATGTTAACCAAACTCGTCACAGTTCTGTTTACATGGGATTATGTATGAATCTAAGTATTCAAGTCATGTATGGGCGGGACTTGTAATAGGAGGATTTATATGATAATTGCTATGTTGACTCGTTCATAAAGACTTTTACCTTATTTACTCTAACCGAGTACTCATTAACTATCTTGAACTCTATGTCGATCTCGCCTGATAGTTTTACTCCCTGTCTCCGAAGACGAGTTTTAAACACTCGTCCCATACTCATTAGAGCACATGCATCGTCATGTCATCCACCACCTTGAAGGTTATGTGAGTACGTGTATTGCATCGGAAATTATTAAGTAGGATGATTTATAATCTCTTTATTTGAAAGGATTGGGATGCCTCTTCATTTAAATAAACAAATTATAAATCACCGAACCATAAGTTTATCAATTCATTATTTACATAAATTGGGACGCTTCTTTATGCAAATAATGGATTATAAATGAGTGGGCTCAATGGTATCCGATATGAGACGAGTATGAACTCGAACTCGATAATCAACGAAATCCGTTAAATAGGTCTAGAAACACAATCGTGTCTTACCACCTCAGCAGAATCTTAAGGCCTCACTTGAACTACCGGATCTCATTCTTAAGTTATTACTTTTGCCATTGTGAATCATTGCAATCATGAACTGTTTGTGGAGCTAACAGACTGGTGCACACTTGAGCTAATGGATTTGATTCATCCTTGAGATAACGACTGAGTACAATATTCTGTCACCTATCACATAAGCTCTCCCGTGAGCTCCTCCCATTTGTTGAACTTTAAACTGGGGATATTGTTTCTCGAAATATCCTCACTCTCCGCATCACCGTTTGTTATAGTTGTTGTTATGTTTGCTGTTGTTAGGCCCTGGAGCGGTCCCAGCTGGTACAACTTTATCCAATAGGTGATGCAACCCCCTTAAACCAGATAAACACCTATCGACGAAAGAGATAGTCGAACTATTCATTTCGGGCCACTAGTACGAAGACTTAGGTCGCGATACATCCTAGTACTGCCAAGTAAGTTGAATACTTACATCCATTAGCCTCGTCCGTTATTAATCATCGAACATTACAGATATCAGAAACGAGACTCCGTCCTTGAACATTTAAAACTTTATACAAACATACTCACGCGACTACACTTTCTCCTTCGATGCTTTCACTATTAAGAGACTTTCTTTATAACGCGTTTATATCAGTCATAAGACCTGTAATGATATTTTTTTGAGATACCTATTTTGATGGATTAAATATCCTGGTCAAACCTAGCCAAAATTTTTGGTATATTGAGAAGTGTCGAAACATCTAATTTTGGTGACTAAAGTTATCAACGCCATGTTTAAAACTGGTTATTAAATCTGAAATCTTTTCTTGGTCACACAATAGGTTGACAAGAATCGAATCCCGGGACGGGATTCCTTTCAGGGGTAGGTACTGTAACAACCGGCAATTTTTGGAATTTTAAATGACTATTTTACCCTTTGACTTTTTGGGCCTGACTTGACTTTTTGACTTTTGATCTTTTATTGTCACATAAAAACGATTACCGCGTAACCGATAATTTTTCATAACATATTTAAAATAATAAATCATATTTATTATTACATATCTCTCATGTGCAAATTTATTTTCAATTTATTTGACTTGAAAACGAGAAGATATATGTTATTCCTAAGTTGACTTATCAAAAACGACCCGCTAAATCACGTTTTTACGACTTGGACTCTAAATCAATTTGATGTAAAACGACATTCCGGACAACTTTTTAGTTTTGCCCGAGACCCGAAAACAAGCCGAAGATGACCGAAATACCCTCGCAAAATTTTAGAAACGAGAACAACGCGTACCGACACAAAATAATTAAATTTATATTTAATTATCACAATTTACTTAATGAGAATATTTAATAAATTATGGATCAATTTATTCAAGAACGTTTTCTTAAAACGCGAATATTTAAATTAAAGTTTTATTTACGGACAAAAGGTACCCGATGGCTACACAAATAAATAATAGATATTTAAATAAATTTTATAAAACATTTATAAAATTCTAGTCGTATATATATTCATATTTCATGGAAAAATCGTTTTGAACGCAACGGTGTAAGTTTCGTGTTGTGAATAAATCGTTAACTATCCTAAACGAGTCCCGAACCAATATTTAACAAAAATTACACTATTGGTCCCTATGATAATATTTACAACAAATAACCCTCAACTATCCTAGGCTTGTCGCACTTTTTTAGACTTTTGGGTATAAATAGAAAAGGATTAGGGTTACTTCATTTTTAGCATAGCCTCCAACTCCCATTCTCCCTTTTCAGGCAGCCACCGCCGCTCAGGCCACCTCCGGCCAACTCCGGCTAGCCGCCGGCATTATCTCCACACCACCTTCACCATCTCCTCCATCCGACGCCACCACAACCGAACCATCAACATCATCGCCACCACCTTCATCCCGATCTACCACTTCACCACCGCCGCCGTCGCATCACCTCACCACCACCTCCATCACCCTCGTCACCATCAACCACTAATTAGGGTGCGTTCGTTTGGGTTTAGCACCAGTAAAGAGTGCATTCGGTTTGGGTTTGTCACAAAAAGGGTGCGTGTGGTTTTGTCTCAGGCACCAAGGGTGCGTTTGTTTTTTTATAAAAGCACCAAAGGTGCGTGTGGTCTTGCCCAGTCACCGAAAGGGTGCGTTGGTTTAGTTTGCACCAGCAGGGGTGCGTTTGGTTGTTATAACACCACCAATGTGCGTTTGGTTTGATAGAATCACCACAAGGGTGCGTTTGGTTTAATAAAATCACCACAAGGGTGCGTTTGGCTTAACAGAAAACGTATAGGGTGCGTTTGGTTTAACATAAACAACAACAGTGGCTGCATTTGGTTTTACAGTTACAACATAAGGGTGCATTTGGTTTAGCAGATTGCACCAATGGGTGCGTTTGGGTTAAGAGAAACACAATAAGGGTGTGTTTGGGTGAGCAGGAAAACCATAAGGGTGTATTTGGGTGAGCAGGAAAACCATAAGGGTGCGTTTGGGTTAACAGGAAACCACAAAGGGTGCGTTTGGGTTAGCAGAAAACCGAATAGGATGTGTTTGGGTTAATAGAAAAACCATAAGGGCGCCATAAGGGTGCGTTTGGTTTAACAGATTCACCACAAGGGTGCGTTTGGTTTATATAAATCGATTAATAAATATATCGTAAGATT
>BQNB010070874.1:0-32970 GCA_026074375.1 Tanacetum coccineum
ATTAGGACTCGTTATCACACATAACTTCTTATAAGGCAGCGCCAAATTTTCATCAGCTTCCACATCAGAAAGTTTACCCCATGCTACAACAATTTTAGCAAACGTTGTCCATGTTTTAATAGGCAAGCCTTCAACAGATATCCAAACAAGCCGTTCCTTACTAACAAAAGTGTTGCTAGCCGGGAGGAGCTTATGGAACCAAGATGCAACACCAACATGCTTACTAATTTTATCCTTAGAGATAATCGAGTCAGCATCAATAAGGACCCAAAAACCACCTAAATACGTGAGATTAATTTGATTTAAACCCTCATTAGCAAAGATGGCATAAAGATTAGAGATAGCATTAATGTCCTTTACATTCCCCATTAAAGAACAAGACATATCTTTTTCCATAATACATGGATCATCGAGAACAATGGCCGGATATGATGCAGTAGCCAAGATAGGAGACTGGTTACTAGCTTTCAAAACAGAAGCAAAAGAATTCTTAGCAGAACTCATATTCTTAGCAAAACTCATATTCACTTTTGTGGATTTAACTGAAGAAGACCTAGTTGCTTTTTCGAATCTAACTTTATTAGCATGCAAATGAAATCGACCAATCCATATAGTGCACAAGTTATCAATAAAACGGTCCAAATTATCCACCTTTAGAAATCTAACAAAAGCAAATTTTTTACCTGCTTTAGATTTCTTGAACGGAATTTAAACATCAACAACCTGCCCATATGTGCTACAGACATCCCACAAATCACGAGCAGTAACATGTTCAGGAAAATTCGTGACGAATACCAATTTGGAAATCTTCTGAGTGAGATCCTCTTTAGAATTAAACGAACGACGATCCCCCATGAGGCAAACAATTAAAATAACAGATGAGGCAAAAACAAAAACCTCCAATAATGTTCAGCAGCCCGATAAATGATTAATGATTGCAATAAAACCCTAAAAGCGGCACAGTTCCTTAGAAACCCTAAAACCGCAACCCTAACCCTAATATTTCGTCAACCAAATAAGAAACAATTAGCGACTAAATCAAATCGATTTAATCAAACTAACGGAGTATTATAAGGCATAAAAACACTAAGGAAAGATTATGATTATAAGATTTACACAAGAAACAGATTTCTTACAAGAAACCCTAAAAACAAAATCTCAAAAACCTTATAGACCCTCATCATACAATCATGAAAACAACTCGATATGGAAATCAATCACAAGGACTGATCTCACAATTTCAGGTTTTTCTACAATCAAATAGCAGGGTGGTAGTAGTTCTTGAGAATCGATTAGGGTAGGAGGATGCAAGAAATCGCCCACATTTTTTTTGGATAGTACAAGTTCATGTTAGTTTCATTTTAGATTACTGACGTTTCGACAAAACTTAATCAACATCTATTCGTCCGTAAGTTTAACTTTTTTTTAACCGCAATTTTTCTATTTCACAAATATATATTTCATACATGCCTCTAGCGAGGCTTAAACCTACAACCTTTTAGTTAATGGGGAACTCACTTACCATTAGACCAAAGTCCAAGTGGTCGTAAGTTTAACTTATAAGAAGTAATACAAAAAACACGTTAAAGCGTGGCTTGTAAGAACACAATCTACCGTTAAGTTATCGAGCTCGTGTCGTGGGAAAAAGTAGAGGTGAGCATGGTGCGGTTTGGTGCGGGTTTTGACTAAAATCGAACCGCAACCGCACTTGCTGTTTCTAAAAAAATAGAAACCTAACCGCACCACCTTTTGCGGTTTCGGTTTTGTAGGTTTTGCGGGTTTTAACCGCACCGCACCATCACTTATGACTTATATAATTAACGTGAGTTTTTTTGCGGTTTTTGATTTACAATGTTGGTTTTTCGGTTATAACAATGCATATATTTAATGTAAACACACACATACACACACTTATGACTAATAAGAATATTAACGATAATATGCACTAGAAGCCTTATAACACACATTAAATAACCAATGTGCCGTTTTTGGATTTTAATTTTTTTTTAACAACAGAATTTTATTAGAGACTAGCAATGAGCTAGAAAAACGATTACAAGATAGAAACCATTAAAGGGTTTTGAATCCAATTGTTCTATGAAATAAAAGACAATTTGTTCCTAGTAGATTACCACCTATAAGAACAATCTACAATCTTATCAAATAAAATGTTACGCTTAGGCAGAGTGGTACCGAAGATCAACTCGTTACGAAAATTCCATAAAGACCAAAAAACAACTCCGCAAATAACTTCCAAGATAGATTTCCGAGAGGACGGAAAGCGCATGTCTTCGAGCCAAGAATAGACATCCTGAATGTTAGAAGGGCTAGGGGAAACTAGATCCAACCAAACAAAAATCTTCTGCCAAAGCGTTGTTGCAAGGGAGCAGAACCATAAAGTATGATTTGTTGTTTCAATACTGGAGTCACAAATTGGACAAGTAAGCGAATCCATGTCGATCCCTTTGCGACTAAGATTCCACCTAGTTGGAAGACGATCACGAAGAGCTCTCCAAATGAAAATGTTGATCTTTTTAGGAAGATAACGATTCCACCTTGTTTCAAAACCTCCACCAGGAAGAGTGCATTGATCTATATGGTCACGAGTACTTTTAACTGTAAAAGTTGGCGAACCTAAGGACCAGGTCCATGTATCATCGAAGTCAGAAAGCGAGCAGGTAGCCAACATATTGAAGAGGGTGCTGAGGTGATTAGCATTCGTTCCACTCGTAATCGGGCGAGACCAATCAAAAACCCAACCATTGTTCCAACGGTCACGGATAGTACAATCTTTATTCAAAGCTAGACGAAATAGGCGGGGAAACTGAATTTTGAGAAGAGAATCACCCATCCATGTTTCGGACCAGAATTTAGTTGAGGCGCCATTATTAACACGTCTTTGAAGAAAAGAATGAGGAACGAGCCTTCTCATGCATGGAATTTATGGACCTCACAATTCTACCCCAAACTCCTTGATCACGAACATGATTATAAAAGGAAGAAAGGCCCAAAAAAAATAATCCCCCCTTATTTTCACCGTGAATTGCTTTAATCAAAAGAACCCAAAAGGATTGAGAATTGTTGAAAAAACGCCATCTCCATTTTTGAATTAGAGCATGGTTCAAAGAGTAGAGGCTACCAATACCAAGCTCTCATTTATCTTTAGAAGCAAGAACTAATTTCTAAGAGATCCACGGAATCTTTTTGACATTAGCGTCACTTCCCCAAAAAAAATTAGATCTGAGGGATTCTAGCTTGTTATTAACAGTGACAGGCATAGGAAAAAGAGAGAAGTAATACGTACCAATGGCTCCCAAAACCGAAGATATAAGAGTAGATCTACCTCCAATAGAAAGAAGAGAAGATTTCCATTTAGATAAACGTTTAGAGAACTTATCAAAAATGGGTCCCCAACTCTTAGTGTTGGCCATATTACAATCCACCGGGAGACCCAAGTATAAGAAGGGAGATTGCATAGCGTTGCAACCGGTGGTCAAAGCAAAATGGTTGACCTCCTCGAAAGGTACTCCAACACCAGCAAGGTTGGATTTATGAAAGTTTATCTTTAAACCAGAAACCCGGTAAAAGCATTCCAGGATGGAAACCATACTGTTGATGTTAGCTCGCGACCATTCACCTATAAACAAAGCAACATCTGCAAAGAAAAAATGAGAGAGAGAGTCAAGGTGTTAACCTTGAGACCCCGATAAAGCCCAACAGATAAAGCATCTTCAACGACTACGTGAAGCCCTTCCATAGCTATGATGAAGATAAAAGGAGATAAAGGATCTCCTTGACGAAGCCCACAGTTGATATTGAATTCACGAGTAGGGCTCCCGTTTATCAATATCGAAGATGTAGCTGAATATAAGCAACCTTTAATCCATTTTATCCATTTCTCGCTAAAGCCCATAAAGTGCATGACCTGAAATAAGAAGTCCCAAGAGACGGAATCAAAGGCTTTCTCAAAATCTATTTTGAAAACCATGAGTTTAGCCTTTTTTTTGTTTGCACCATTTAATCACTTCATTAACCATCAGGGGGCCATCCAAGATTTGACGATGTTTAATGAAAGCTGATTGCTCGTGGCTAATAACAGAATCTATAACCTGAGCTAAGCGGTTCGCCTTAACTTTAGCAATGATTTTATATTGAGCTCCAATAAGACTAATAGGGCGAAATCGGTAACCACCATGGGATTAGGGATCTTTGGAATTATAGCGATGAAATAAGTGTTACATCCATTTGGGAGAATGCCCGTGTTGAAGAAGTCTTGAACAAAGTCTACAACATCATCTTTTATTGTGTCCCAAATTTTTTATAAAAAGCAAAAGTGAATCCATCCGGGCCCGGGGATTTATCCGAATCGCAATCCCAAATAGCATCACGAATCTCAGCTTTAAAAACTGTGGAAACAAGGAAAGTGTTCCGATCTTCGTGTAAAGTTTTATAAAGCGGACTTCGAGTAACAATTTTTACCACGTCCACCTTTTTGAATTTGGATTCGAAAAAGGAATGGAAAGTGTCTTTAATTGTATGGGGGTCCGAAAGCCAATGTCCTTCGTGCTTAATCCCATGAATAGAGAGAGCTCTTCGTTTCTGATTAACAATTGCATGAAAGAACTTTGAGTTTTCGTCTGCCTCAATACCCCATTTAACTTTTGCTTTTGGGGAGATATCTAAGTTCTCTTTCAACTCAATGTTACGAAGATTTTCTAGCCACGTGGATCGTTGAGAATCGACCACTATGTTACCGGGCCCTCTAATAGTAGCTTCGTCAAACTCCTTTAGCTTGTTAATCAGGTCTTCCTTTTCGCGGTATTGAGAAGAGGTTCGATTCCTGGACCACTCTTTGATGATAGTTTTTAAGGCCTTCATCTTGGTTTAAAATCCCACAATCAAATTAGACCCGATCTCGGCACATGTAGGATGCAGAGTTTTCTGTGATAAGGAACCGATCTAACTTGCTTAGCTTATCTCCACGGCTATTGATACGAGTGAACAAGTGACCTCCATGAGGGATTTCCCATAAGTGGCCGTCTCGAATGAATTGGTTAAAAGCATTGGCCAAAGCTGGGTTGAATATAGTATCAATTCTTTCTGATGCAAATTGAACCACATTGAAATCTCCAAAAATAAGATAATGACCCGGATTTCCTTCCTTAAAATCAAGAATGTGATGCCAAAGTATTTCCTTTTCCCTATTATCTTGCGGGGCATAAACGTTAACCATGTAGCAATGCGTGTGAGTAGAAATCTAATTACCTTCAACAATGAGGAGATTCTCAGATGGAAAGACATTTAGTTTCGTGAAAGTATTTGGATCCCAAATTGACACCAAACCACCCGATCTACCAGAAGAAGGGCTCACAGCATAATCAAATTGAAAATTTCCCCATAAACATTTCACTTTAAAAGTATCTATCATAAGAGAATGAGTCTCTTGAATGCCTAAGAATGAAATGTTGTGTTTGTTACAAAGCTTAGAGATGGCTTTGCATTTACCCGCTCCCATTCCACAAGAGTTAAAGGACATAACATTCATGATTGACCATACTTGGCTCCAAGACTGTCAATAAATTTTTTGAGATCATTTTTGCTACCTTCCATGTCGTATCCCGAGACTTTTCCCATTTCAATATGAGAGATAAATGCGTCAATCATCGATCCTTGGTTACTAAATGATTTGGAATGAGACTTACTTGCACGTGAAGATTTCACTCCAGTAAAGGATGAAGAGGTTTGTTTAGAGTTTTGATGATTTTTAAAAATTAACACTAATGGGTATAGTGAGCGAATTTTAAAAATTAACATATTAGGATATGTCTTTATCCTTCTTCGAAGGAATTTATGTCCAAAACCTTATGATATAAGGTTACATAAGGTTTTGCACATAGGAAATACACTTTATGAGATTTCGCACAATACCTGTTTAACCCATTACACCACTAAAAGTAATCAGGTGGAAACTAAAACCTCTAAATAAGACTATCAATATCAGAACTAAATAAAGTAATCATACCTTCTTTGGCTATTGGTAATGCGTGTATGATCTTATTAGCTAGTTATATGAGTAAACTACATTTTTGGTCCGGGTATAACACTTTTGGTCCATTTTTCGAAAATCTTACGGATCCACACCAATACCTGACAACCCGTTTCACTTTTGATCAATTTTCTCGTTGACCGTTAGTTTGACCAGTTAACTTATCCGAAATGACTAAAATACCCTCCACTTCATTCTTTTCTTTAAAAAATGGACTCAAAGTGAAAGCCCCGGGAAAACATGAGGACTAATATTTTTTATTTTTTTAATATATATATATATATATTTTTTTTAATATATATTTTTTAATTGTAATTTTTTAAAAAGTACTTTAACAAAAAATATTTTTTACGTTATTTTTAGTAAAAAATTTAAAATTTTTTTACAAATTTTTTTTATAAAAAATCACACTTTTTAAAATCTTAATTTTAAAAAAAAAATAATTTTTTTCGTATTCTTAAAATTTTAGTTTTTTTTTTAAGAAGTTAATTTTTTTTCTACGAAAAAAATTAGATTTTTTTAAAGTTAAGAAAAAAATAAAAAAGTAAAAAATATTCAAAGTAAAAAGTAAAAAAGTTTTAACTTTTTTATTTTTTCTTAACTTTTAAAATTTTTTTGTTAAATTTAAAAAGTACGAAAAAAATTAAATTTATTTAAAAAAATTAAGATTTTATAAAGTACGAAATTTTAAAAAAGAATAATTACTTGTAAAAGTACGAAAAAATTTTAAAAATAATTTTTTTTTTTAAATTCGTACTTTTTAAAAAGTTATGATTTAAAAAAAATTTCTTTAAAAAAAATAATTTCTTGTTAAAGTACTTTTTAAAAAATTATGATTGTAAATATGTTAAGAAGACAATGGTAATATAGTCATTTTATGGTCACATTGGTGATATCGAACAAAATTTGAATGTAGATGGGTGTAATGAGTATGAAAAAAAAAGTAAGTTGGTCATTACGGTACAAATGAGAAAATAGGTTGGTATGTTAATAATTGTTAAGAATAATAAAAAAATAATAAAAAAATTAACGAACTAAACGAAAACGATTATATAGTTCGTTTAGTTTTATATACTTTGTCGTTAATTAACAGTAATAATAAAATTACAAAAATAATCGAAAACTAATTGAAAATAACCGGATTCATACTTGTTAGTTACGTTTTCTATATTTGTGTTAATAATAGTAATAATAAAAAAAATTAAGTTTTCAAAAAAAATATAAAAAAAAAAAAATTAAAAAAAAAATAAAAAATAAAAACTTTTTGATTATTTGGACTAAAAATGAAAAACGCACTGAAACACAAGGACCAAAAATGCAGTTAACTCTTCATATAATAATATAATAGATGAAAAAGACCAAAAACCCCTCTTAACTAACTGTCAAATATAGGTCAACTAACGACATTAGTAAATTTGGACCAAAAGTGAAACGGGTTGTCGGGTATTGGTGTGGATCCGTAAGATTTTTGAAAAATGGACCAAAAGTGTTATACCCGGTAAACCACGTGGACCAAAAATGTAGTTTACTCTAGTTATATTGAATAAGTTGGTCCAAGCCCGGTTGTAGGTTTCGGGTCCATTAAAGTTCTAAGGTTTTACTATACTTGTATCTATAAATATCGCATGATTAATAAACGAATCCTTTCAAGGGAAAGTGTGAAAATTTCATATATTCTAACAAGAAAAGAAAAAACAAAAGAAGGTTTCTAGATCTTCTTTGATACTTTAAGTTTCTAGCGTCTTGCTAGTCTCTTTTTTATATATATTTTATCTTTGCCGTTCAAAAAAAAAAGTTAAACATAACCAAGTTTTATGCTTGTTTTCTATTTATTATTTTGGATTTGTGTTTGTTAACCGCATGTGCTCTCTCTTTGTTAAACCATGGTTGCATCTCTTGCATCTCTTGTTCTCTATTTGTTAAGTGGATGTTGATGTTTGTGTTTCTTTGAATTAATGGTTTACTTTTTTAATAAAGCAAAAAGAAAAAAAAAATGTTGATTTTTTGTTTGCTTTCTTTCGAAAATCATTCCTCATCATTGTTTTCTTTATTTACCTTGTCTCATCATGTTCTTCTATCCAAAAAATATTGAAATGGTCATGGTTACGTCTTTCTCAAAACCCTTCTCGAGCAAGTAATCGTATGAAGGTTCTCAGAGCATAAGAAAGCTCCGCCGCTTCTAAAGATATATTGCATCTTGCCAAGTTTAACTCAGTTGGATTGAAGACGTCCGCTCTAACTGCGAGGGGATATTAGATATTTATATTAAATAACTTGGTACAAGCCCAATTGTGAGTTTCGGGTCCATTAAAGTTCTAAGGTTTTAGTATAGTTTATCTATATATATCGCATGATTAATAAATGAATCCTCACGAGGTTTTTTATCGTTCAATAGATCTTTTTAGGGTTTATGGTATTCTTTTGTCCAAAGATGAGAACAAAGAGCACCATGATTATCCATAAAGATGTTTGACAATTGAGTTTATCCTCCGTTGTGGCCTGCCTTAAACAATGAAAGCGCAACTAATTATCTAACAATTAATGTGTGCAAAAAAATGTGATTGCTTACCAAACATTATGTAATAATTAGTTGCTCAATTTAGACATGTATTAAATTTTTTGTCTAGGACGAGTCTTAATGTTTTTGTGACTTTTGAATCTTGTTGTTCTTGATGGGAAAAGAATACTCTATTTTCTCATTATGGTATCTTTTTTTCAATTGCAGTTGAATAAAACTTTTATGCAACTTACCAAAAAGACAAGCCGTATACATTGTCTTTGTGAGTCGATGCCTTTTTTTTAACGACGGATTTATTAACGAGCTTAGCAAGACGCTAAAGCTCACAAAAAAACAATTACAAAAGAGCAGTCACATGGCTTTTAAGCCAACCTAACCAATCTAGATTTCTTCTAGCTCTAACATTACACCAAATAAAAGAATGAAACACAATAACATCAAATAACGACGCCTTTGATGGAATATCTGAAGAGAAAAGCAACTTATTACGATAACTCCAAATGATCCACCATGATACAAACATCGTTCCAAGTAATCTTTCACCTCCTTCCTTAACTTCAAACCTTCGAACCATATAACCCGATCTTGATAAGACGAGATACCAATATCTGGAATCCCCCACCACCTTAGAACCTTAGCCATGATGGAAGAAGCAACCGGACATGAAAAGAACAAGTGATCAGAAGATTCAACCCCTACATGACACACCGGGCAAACCATAGACTGAATTTCCAAACCTCTAACTAACATATTGAATCTCGTTAGAAGCTTATTCGAAGCTAACCGCCAAGCCAAAACATTGACTTTGATAGGGATTAATTTTAACCATCTAGTAGGCATCCCGTCCATATCACATAACCCCTCGTCTATGAATCTCCTAGCCGTAGACACCTTGAAAACTCCATCTCCCTCCAAATTCCATACCCACTTATCATGATCTTCAACAAACTCTAGCCGATGCCTTTGGAAATCACCCAAAACCGATCATGAATAGAACGATGTTCGCTATATATTAAGATAACACAAATCTTTATTATGCAGGGTTAACGTTTGATTTCAAAAGTCATTAGTTGATATGTTTATAATCTGTAACTTTGTATCAGTGTATTAAGAATTAATGATAAGCACTCAAAACTTCTACATATTCTTGAGTTTCTTAGTTGAAATTTTTAGTTCATTTTTTCTCCCAAATCCTTAATGCACATTCATCTGCTGCATATTAGGTTCTCTATTATCAATATTTGGTCTCATTTGGTTGTGCTTAGCATAAGATTTACCTAGTTTAGAACTATAAACCAAAAATTCTGTTAAAAACACATAAACCAAGAAAACTTATAAGCATGTGGAAAAAGATTACTGACATAACCAACCTTATTGTAAAACTACTCGTTTCGAGAAGGTTCTTGGCATACAAGGGAAATAAGTATCAAAGCAACAACTCACATAGATACAATGTTGTATCCACCAATGCCGACACTAACAAATGTGTTAATGAACTTATACAACCACCACAATTCTGCCAAACAAACAACTTAAAAATTTGAGTTTCACAATAAACGAAGCCTAAACTACACAATTACTTATCTTAATGGACTCAGTGTGAACAATGGCCCAAATCAAAATGGGCCTTAACAAAAACCACAAACCAATAAGGCTTTAGCACATAAGCAATAATCAGGTTTTTCCCATAAGCAATAATCATACGCGTATACATTTAACAAGGATTCACATAAACAATAATCAGATTTTTCTCAAACACCAAGCCCGGTGCAACGCACGAGTCGGCATGCCTCGTAGATATGTATCCTACAATTGAACTTTTAATATTAAAGTGCATCTTAGGTACATTTTAATAGTCATATGCTACCATTAAGCTGAGTGTTCAACTCAATATCCCATACATATATTGGGATAGAAATTACATAAGAAAGATCAAAGATAAATAAATAGAAACCTATACCTAATGATTGACTTTTTTTGTTACGCAGCTGTAGCATGAATCACTCTTGGCAAGGGTACATCCAATTCAGGGTAGTATAAATCATCAATATTTCACTACTATTATACAACAGACTACAACTTTGATTTTGTTTGTTTCTTGAATGTGCCAGGGCACCTTTTATGCAGTTTAACTTGGAACATACCACTTTCAGGTGCTATTTCCAGTAGCCTTGGCCAAGGAGGTTGATGATGTATAGTACGGACCGGGCACGGCCCATACTTATGGGCTTAACCAGTATCGCGATCATGGATCACGGACCCGCTAGTGTGTCACGGTCGCGGTCACGGACACCTGTCCTGTATTCTGCATGCAACTGATTTATGCGCTATTTCAGGGAAGGATAACCCTAAATTAAGTAGGAGATATACTCTGCTAGTTTAAATGGGCCAAGATAATGTCAAATCCCGGTTTTGTTAGATAAGGCTTAGACCGAATTATGAGGAAACCCTATTGGGCATGAGGCTTGTAAAAGGATCAACAATCATCATCAATGAGATATCACTAAAATCCTAATCATACTCGATTACTCTCCAAAAACCATATACTTACTCTCACGCCGGAGGCAAATCGTGGGATCCGCTCCCACGATAAGGTTAACGCGTGTTCTTTATTTCTTGTGCAGGGATCCTCAACGAAATTCACTTGGTTCAAGAATAAGGTTACTCAGCCCGAATAACTACCTATTCGGGCCAAATCAGATCCAGCCTAACTTTTGTATCAACAAGTTGGCGTCATCCGTGGGACCCGACACTAGGAATCACTATGAAGAATGAGTGCAATGGCTAACACAATCCTAATTGTGACCACTGTCACGAAAACAGTGAACAAAGAAAAAACGCAAAAGGAAATGGATAAAGTTAACATCCAGGACTTCTGTGAGGAACACTACGATGACATCTTACCCATTATCATGGATAAAGTCCGTCACGATAAGAAAAAAGAAGTTCATGCCAGACTGGACTTCGGAGAAAGCTCCGAGAAAGGTCGAAGAGCAAGAGAGGGTTCTCAAAATTCAAGTGATGACGTCTCACCCGTGAGATACCATACCCCTTTAAGGAGGCCCAGGGTCCAGGACCGCTTGAGATACAACGATGGGAACGTGTTTAACCATCTGAGCCGTCGAAGGAGAAGTGTACACGAACGGCTCAGCGATACCTACTCACCAAGCATGACAAGGTCTAGACCGAGCAGGACAAGCTCTAGGGATCCTTCCCGCATTAGAGGTCGCTCCCCAGTAGAGACCGTTCCTGACACAGAGACCGCCTCTGCGACATTGAAGAGTCGAACGATGGTATCTACTCCCAAGGGACTAGGACCAAGTATATAGGACCCCCTCGAGACAGACGTCGATCCAGGAGCACAAGGAGGACATTTAGGGAAAGCGAATCTCCACCATCTTGCAGATCTGAAAGCAGCACCAGTGACATGGACCATTGGAAGTCAAGAGATAAAAGGTGCAAGACGCTGGAGGAAGACCTGGCCGTACCTTGGAGCTGCGAGGATGTAGATTCATTTACACCTCAAATTCGCAACTTCAGAAGCTCGAGGAAGACGCGAATGCCCAACAACGTGAAAACATATGATGGAACTAGAGATCCGGAAGACCACTTAAAGGTCTTCCAAGCCTCGGCTCAATTGGAACATTGGGAAATGCCCACATGGTGCCATATGTTTAACTCCACCTTAATAGGGGCCGCGAGGGTATGGTTTGATGAACTACCTCCGGAAAGCATTGATAGTTACAAGGATCTAAAAGCAACTTTCCTCGCGTACTTTATGCAACAGAAGAAGCATGTGAAGGACCCAGTGGAAATTCACAACATCAAGCAGAGGGATGGAGAAACAATTGAGGAATTCATGGAGCGTTTCAAAGTTAAAACTGGACGTATGAAGGGGGCCCCGGAGTGCATGAAAATCTCTAGATTCATGCATGGAGTCAATAACCCTGAGCTGACGAAACGCCTCAATGAACGTGTCCCAAAGACTCTGGAGGAGATGATGACTATGACCACGGCCTTTATACGGGGAGAAACCGCTGCCGCGTCAAAAAAGAAAGTTCACACACCTTGGAAGCCGTAGGACCAGTCCAAGCGGCACACCTCTAAGCGAAGATCCGACTTCCGAAACCAACCAAGAGATGGACGGGGATCAAACAAGTTCACCCCTCTGAATAGGACGCCAAAAGAAATCTTTGCCGCTGAGTTGGAGAAGTTTAAACCACCACCTCCCATGGTGACTCTTGCAGACAAAAGAAGCAGCAACAAGTTCTGTGAGTTTCATAATGACAAAGGACACAGTACGGATGAATGCATGCAACTAAAGAAGCAGATTAAGGAATTGGTAAAGTCAGGTAAGCTCTCACACTTTATCAAAGAAATCAGGCAGGATAGAGATAAGCAAAAGAATAGAAAAAAGGAGGCTCCGACCAAAGAAAAAGTTGCGGCTATCTATATGATACAGTTGTGGCATAGGGTGACTCGACAGAAGGTGACGTTAAGTTTTACTCATGTAAATGAGACCACGTTCCCTTAGTTATACGCCAACAAGGAACAGAAGGTCCATTGGTCATAGAAGCAGAAATCGGAGGACACGCGATTCACCGCATGTATGTGGACGGAGGGTCCTCGATGGAAGTTCTTTATGAACATTGCTTCAACCGGCTTCGGCCAGAGATTAAGAGTTAAATGGTTCCTTCTACCACATCCCTAACCGGCTTCAGTGGGGAAACTATATGGCCGCTGGGACAACTAAGGCTGTTGGTAACTATAGGAGACGCAGAGCACTTCACAAAAGCATGGATGAATTTTATGATAGTAAGGTCACCATCACCGTACAACGGCATCATTGGGAGACCTGGGATCAGAGAAATCCAAGCAGTACCATCCACGGCTCATAGAATGCTCAAGTTCCCAGTAAATGGTGGAGTAGTGACTATACGTAGCACTATCCTGACACCAAATGAGTGCGCTACTATCACGGAAAGTTCAAAAGACTCCATAAAAAAGATTGAAGGAGGTCAGGAAAATTTGAAGGTAGCAATACATCCTGACTTTCCGGACCAAGAGGTTGCTCTGGGAGGAACGCTATCCATTGAAGGACGGACGGCACTATGCGTGCTCCTGAAGAGGAATCTAGATATATTTGCATAGCAGTCGTCCGACATGACAGGGGTACCACGGCACATAGCCGAATACAGACTCAATATCCGGGACGGATACCCCTGGTCTGACAGAAAAAGAGGGGTCAGGCTTCGAAACGAGCCAAGGCCATCCAGGCAGAGGTACAGAAGCTAGTGGAAGAAGGGATTATGCATGAAGTCTACTACTACGATTGGTACACTAAAATGCAGTTCGGTCTCAAGAACGCTGGAGCCACGTACCAGCGGCTGGTAGACAAGGCATTTAAAAAGCAGGTGGGCCAGAATCTGGAAGTGTACGTCGACGACCTGGTTATCAAGAGTCATACAGAAGCAGAGCTTCTAAGGGATATTGAAGAAACGTTCCGTACATTACGAAAGATCAATATGAAACTTAATCCGAAAAAATGTACGTTCGGAGCAGTTGAAGGGATGTTCCTAGGATATATGGTTGGCCCGGAAGGCATAAAATCGTGCCCAGAGAAGATAGAAGCTGTGTTGCAACTTCCATCCCCACGGACAATCAAGGAGGTCCAGAGCCTCAATGGGAAGTTAGCTGGCCTAAACAGGTTCCTATCTAAGTCACCAGAAAAGTCCTTGCCGCTCTTCAAAACCCTGAAGAAATGCATAAAAAAGCGATTTCCATTGGACACCAGAAGCGGAGCAGGATTTCAAACAACTGAAACAACATATATCAGAACTCCCCATGTTGGTGGCACCAAGGCCAAAGGAAGAGCTAATAATGTACTTGTCCACCTCCCAAGGAGCGGTTGGCGCTGTCTTGATGACTGAAAGGACTCAATCCAGACGCTAATCTATTTTGTGAGTCGGGCTTTGCAAGGGCCTGAATTAAACTATACCCTAATGGAAAAACTAGTCCTAGCACTGGTCTTTGCGGCCAAGAGTCTACAAAGGTACTTCTAAGCCCATCCTATCACAGTTATCACGGACCAACCTATTAAGCAAGTCATGTCGCGCCCTAATGTAGCGGGGCGACTACAAAAATAGAGCATCATGTTGGGGGAACATAACATCACATACCGACCGCGGACATCAGTAAAGGGCCAGATCCTAGCAGATTTCCTCGTGGAGAAACTAGAGGAAGCCTCAGCGGACACGTCAGAAAAAGAGGCCCCGCAAGAACCATAGAAGCTATTCACGGATGGTTTGTCATGTATTGATAGTTCGGGCGCGGGTCTGATATTAACAAGCCTAGATGGGGCAGAGTTCACCTACGCGCTAAGGTTCCAGTTTACTGCCTCTAACAACGAGGCAGAGTATGAGGCATTACTAGCTAGGTTGCGTATCGCGGCACAGATGGGGGTACGCAATGTACAAGTAAGTGTCGACTCTAAGCTCGTGGCAAATCAAGTTCTAGGGACATATATCGCTAAGGAGGAAAATATGATCAAGTATCTGGAAAAGGTAAAAAAACCCTAGTGAGAGGCTTTGCTAGTTTCTCAATAAGCCAGGCCCCGAGAAGCCACAACAAAAAAGCAAATGCCTTGAGCAAAATTGCATCAACCAGTTTTGCACATTTGTCAAAACAGGTCCTGATAGAGGTACTTCAAGAATAGTCCATCCAAGAGAAAGTGGTGGCGGCCGTGGTGGAGGAAGAAAGACCAACCTGGATGACACCCATAACAGAGTACCTGAAAGATGGGGTCCTCCCGGATGACAAGAAGGAGGCTAATAAACTCCGCATCAAAGCCAGACAATATGAGCTGATAGACGGAATCCTTTATAGACGCTCGTTTTTACGGTCGTGGCTTAGGTGTGTCGGGCCACTTCAGGCGGACTATGTGATTAGAGAAATACATGAAGGGTCATGCAGCATGCACGCTGGATCGTGATCCGTGGTCGCCAAAGCCATGCGGTCCGGATATTATTGGCCAACCATACACAGGGACGCATGAGATATGATACTCAAATGTAAAGATTGCCAAGTACATAGGCCCGTGCCAAGAAACCCTCAGCAGTTACTGACTCCAATCACATCCCTGTGGCCATTTTATAAATGAGGAATCGACATTGCGGGTCCTTTTCTGAAAGGACCTAGGAAGGTCAAGTTCTTGATAGTCGCCATGAATTACTTTATAAAATGGATATAAGCAAAGGCCGTGGCAACCATCAATGGTGGTCAAGTAAAGAAGTTTGTATGGGACATTATAGTGTGTCGCTTTGGGCTTCCGGGAGAGATAGTTTCGGACAATGGTAAGTAATTCAGCGACAACCTGTTTAAAGATTGGTGCGAGAAGTTAAATATCACACAGCGCTTCGCCTCGGTAAAGCATCCGCAGTCCAATGGGCTTATAGAAAGAGTGAATAGAAGCCTAGGAGAAGGAATCAAAGCTCGCCTGGACAAAGGAAACAAGAAGTGGATAGAGGAAATCCCTCACGTCATTTGGGCTCACCGTACGATGATCAAGTCAAGTAATGGAGACACTCCCTTCTCTTTGACTTACAGCACGGAAGTCGTCATACCCGCGGAAATCGAAATGCCAACATACAGAACCGCGGTAGTGGATGTAGTGCATAATGATGATGAAATTAGGCTAAACTTGGACCTATTGGAAGAAAGACGTGAACGATCGCGCAATTCGTGAAGCTAATGCGATATATCAATAAATGACGAGGTCAATACAATGCTGGTGGTATAGGGTTGTGGTGTCACTTTTAAGCCTGGGGACTATGTCTACCATAGTAATGAGGCAAGCCACGCCATGGACGGAGGAAAGCTTGGACCAAAATGGGAAGGACCTTACGAGGTCACGGAAGTACTAGGCGATGGAGCGTACAAGCTAAGGTCTATGGACGGAGCGGTCCTTCCGCGGACGTGGAACATTGCCAACCTCAAGAAATGTTATCTTTGAGCCACGGCTCACGCATGGATTGGGTTCGTGACTAGGATCTTTAATAAAATAATCCATGTATTTTTTTTCCTTTCTATTTTTTAGGATATGAATAAAACTCCGCTGGGTCTAGCTAACCCCGCGTCTTTTTATGAAAACATTTGTTTAAAGTAAACCTTGTTTTATTTCTTTTCATTCATATTATTTTGTCATTACATAAGTGCAAACACAATATTATGGTTATCTCTGGATATTCATAGGATAAGTACCCTTATAAATTGCTTGCCACGTAAGAGGGTTGCAACCCCTGCGGGCACGGATTATGTTTTCCTAATTTACTTGTGCCTAAGAAGTTAAATACACAAGAAAAGACTCCCATGGAGCATATAAGCCACTATACGTGCAATCACAAAATATAAAGTGTCAGTAAATTACAATTGTTGTTAATCACGGACATCCGTGTGCATATTACATACCACAAAAAAATTTGTGTAAAGTTTCCAGGCTTTTTAAGGTTACTATGGCCAACCTAAGTTTAAATTGGTTGGTAAGTACTTGGAAATACCCTATGAAGCCGTGAGATTCCTCGTATTCGGTTCTGTGTTTTTGCAGCATTCGCTAGCAGGATTTGTAAGCCTTGAGGAGCTACGATAGGTACTGACACCGGAATGCCATCAAACCTAGCATGGTGGGCTGAACCGACCCTATGGGTGTGGCATACCACCCTGCTTTTCTTCTTCTTCTCGGCACGGCTTATGTTTTCCGTAATGGCATCTTCTAGTAGAATTTCCTCTTTACAAGCCCAAGGGTTCCTAGGGCCACGTACCTCCGGATAAAGGGAATCTTGATCTGGGAGGGAGCTTCGGGCGGATGGTAGAGGATAATCTGAGAGCATCCTCACGGGTGTAGCTATCATTATATAAGGGGTCATGTTGACGTACAAGGCGCATCCTTTATTTGCTCCAACTGGTTAGATTAAGGGATAGTTCAAGTCTTTAGATCATGAAGAGCAGCGACATATTTACTGTCGGCCTTAGGGTCATACGCCTCCACAACTGTCAATTCCAAACCAGCTTTCCCATGCTCCGCGCCATATTTCAACCCTTCGCCATACCCTTGGCTATCCCCGCAGATAACATTGGCAAAATCTTGCCTTAATTTTATGGACTCGGCACATTTCATGACAGCTAGGCGCAATCCGTGCCCAATTATCCACCGACGACCGGCAAAATCAATGCTTAGTGCGTGTAAACAGTGCACCTTTTTGCGCACTGAGCATTCACCCGCTCATCCTCATGCTTCTTGAAAACCTCAAAAGCAGCCATGATCCTCTTTTTTCCCATTACTTGAGCCTGTAGCACGGACACCCACTGGGATAATTGGGCGTTACCAACTTCATGGCCCGAAGAAAACGCGGCATTTATAAGATCCTCTAGTTCCTTTAGTCACTTAACAAGTTCTTGGACATTTCCTTGGATTTTCATATTAATCTCAGCTTCAAGCTAGGCCTCCAAATCTTTTATATGTTTCTCCCTGGTCGCTATCCTCTAGTCACGACGCGCTACCTGGGCCACAAATTTCTTCAAAAGTTTGGCCTCTTGCTCGAATCTCAACCTCAGCTGGGAGCCCATAGCCACTTGCCTCGCCAGGTTTATGTTGTATTGACTCAAAAATTCATCAGTAGGCAAGTGGCGCAGCTCAGAGAAATACCCCGGTGGCGCTATGTGATCCTCCACATCCCGGCAGGCCTCGGGGGTGTCTAGGCGGTAATCATTAGGCACGCCCCATCCTGGTTGGTAGATGCTTCTTGGGGACCCAATAATAGAAGGAGAAGGTGTAGATTTCTCAGAGTCTTGGTTTCTCGCGGCTCCTGCCTCCTTGGAAGATCTGCATCCACGGAACAATGAAAATATGTTGTCAGCATAACTGTACTTGAAAATAATAATAATGCTAAAAAAGTAACTAACGAATAAGGATCAAGGTGCAAGTTACTTACTGTGCGACATCTTGCTTGGGATTAGGCTGCGGCTTAGCATACGAAAGAGGATCCGGGTCGCTGACACTTTGCGTAGCAACGGGAGGCTCCTGTGTCTCAGGAACATGGATGACAGGCTCTGTGTCTACACTCATATCCGCCAGTGACTTCCCCCCGCGGGCGCTGTGCTCGGCACGGGCGGCATCATGGTCTTTCCTTAACACCTTGGCCGGTGCGTTGTATCCTCCCTCACCCGCATCTCCCTATCGGCGTCTCTTTTTAATGGTAGGCCCTATGGAAATTACTTCTTTTTATAGATTGGGTTTCACGGCAGCCTCCGTGGCCTCTGCATCATCTGTCACGGGGATCTCTTGTTCCCCCGCGGTCGGTCCATGAACCCCAGCTTCAGCACCCTGTGTTACTGGTGGGGGAGCATCCTCATTTGAAAAGTCCAGAGGGGACCTCTCCACGGTGGAGGGTGTCCCCGAAGATGTGGAGAGCTCAGTCGCATCCACCATTTGGATCACGCGGCTCGCGGTGGCTGTCAGTAGAGGCACCTCATAAGCAGTTCATTGGCGGGTCCCGGTCTTGACCTTGGTGGGGTTTGGGGTTTTGATAAGATTGAACCCATTTTTTGCAAAACACACAGGTAAACGTTAGCGTATATGGACGTTTATATATGTGGGAAACAAGAAAAATAATTAAACACCCACCCTGGTCGTTGTCATTTAGAAATATGGGGTACTCGTCGTCACGTAAGAAGAAGTTCCGGCTTATCCCCACTAGACATAAAAGCTCCTCCGGTTGTTTTTGGATTGGGGTACGGTGCGTGTCAAGTGTCGCCACATCCACCACGGAGTAGGTATTTGCCTTTGGCTTATCATCTTTTGTAGCAGCCATGCGCCAGGCCACAACGGTGGGGAACACCTTCTCGTCCACCCAGAAGAAGCGGTTGTTCCAATTTTTTAAGGAGTCGAGTGATTTAGTATAACATTGTGGGGTATTTTTTCATGGTCTTTTGCTAAAAGACATCCACCCCGAATTGTACGACGATACGTAGAAGATACGGAATAGGTTCACGGTTGGAATTATATTTAGTACGCGGCAGTTGATTTCGAAATGGCTAACTTTCGCTGCACCTATCACCGATAGTTGCGAAAGGTGGATTTGGTAGTATCCAAGGATGTTGAAGAGAAATTGGGAGATGGGGATGCGAAAGTTTGCAAACTCAATTTTTTTTATATAAACGCCTACCTTACCCTCTGGGAAGTCAACGATGTGATCCCCAGGACCAAGCAGCTCTGGGTGCAGCTTTTCCGATATGTAGTACTCTGATGAGAACTCTAAAAGATACTCTTGAGATATGGTTGACACAGCGTCCTCAAGTTGTATGGTGTCCCTACCCATTTTTACCTGGTTTGCTAAAAAGGCGTAGGGTACTAACATGTGGTAACGAGAATCCGAGGATTTAAGAGCTTTTGCGTCTGTGTGTGCGAAAATGGCGGAATAATTAGATAACTGTGGAAGTTTCAACAGTGATTGCTTGCCCTATTTATACTACAGCTTTGATATTCGTGCCTAGTTAGATGATTGACGCGTGTCACCTACTTTTTATTTGAAGGGTTGGGATTTAGAGAAAGTTCAAACGGCTCTGGGCCCGCATGTCCCATCTTTTGTCATTTATCCAGGTTTTCCGATAAAGTGTCCTGATTTTTAGGGGGCGTTCCGTGTGATGGTTAAGGTAAGGTGGATTCAGTTTTTCACCATTAGTCTAGTAACCGCGACCTCTTGGCCACGGCCACGCCTACTAGACTGGGGGGACATGATGACATACAATACGGACCGGGCATGGCCCATACTTATGGGCTTAACCCGTATCACGGTCACGGATCACGGACCCGCTAGTGTGTCACGATCGCAGTCACGGACACCTGTCCGGGACGCGGCTTTCATGGCACGGTCTCCAACAGTTTTATTCTGCATGCAACTGATTTATGCGCTATTGCAGGGAAGGATAACCCTAAATTAAGTAGGAGATATACTCTGCTAGTTTAAATGAGACAAGAAAATGTCAAATCCTGATTTTGTCGGATAAGGCTTAGGCCGAATTATGGGGAAACTCTATTGGGCATGAGGCCTATAAAAGGATCAACAATCATCATCAATGAGGTATCACTAAAACCCTAATCATACTCGATTACTCTCCAAAAACCATATATTTATTCTCACGCCGGAGGCTAATCGTGTGATCCGCTTCCACGATAAGGTTAACGCGTGTTCTTTATTTCTTGTGCAAGGATCCTCAACGAAATTCACTTGGATCAAGAATAAGGTTTCTCAGCCCGAATAACTACCTATTTGGACCAAATCTGATCCAGCCTAACTTTTGCATCAACAGAGGTAAAACTGAACTTGCAAACAAGAAGAAGATCCGACATTTCAAGCGAGGTGTTGTTAATGTTACACACATCTATAAAAATGTGTTATGTGTCATAACTCATAAAGAATGTATTTGGGGGGCAATCTTGGATTTTCAAATTAAAGATGGAGTTACTTTCATAAAATATGGCCAAACTGCCCACATTCAGACATTCAGTTACGTCTGGGTCAATTCGGATAATGTTGTATTTTTAACATGTCACATACATATAACAAACATATAAATTCCTTTCAAGGGAAAATGTGAAAATTTCATAAAAGTTCTCAATTTACACATAAAAAAATCCCAACTCATATTACCAAACAAATTGTATCCTGAAATGAAACAGAGATATGTATACTACAATTGAACTTTTTAATATTAAAGTGCATCTTAGGTACATTTCATGAAAGGTTTCAAAAGTAAGTAGTTAGGGAAAAAATTGACTACAAATCGTTGTTAGGATTATGTGGTTTGATGCCTTAGTCAACACAAAACTCATGTTTGGTTATGCGTTTTTCTTTTATGGATGCACCAACTATTTTACCCCATAAATTATCTTATTAAGCTCAAATTGAAAATATACAAATTCAAGCACTATAATTGATAAAAATCACCCAATCTTTAGTTAAGGGCATTAATGGTAATGTAAATTTATATAAGATATTAGGACATATTTAGACAATTTGAAGTATTACGGTTCTTATAAATCCTATGCGTTAGATTTTCGCTTTGGGTTATTAAGTTTATGTTTATCGCATATTGGTGGAAATCGAACTATCACGTTACGTGAATTGATCAAGTCCATCGCGAGCTTAACACTACACTTAACGGTTATGTTAGATTCGAGGTTAACTCAACTATTTTATAACTATTTTGCTAAGAATTACGTTGCATGTTTCAATCGGATGCACCATTAGATTTATACTTCAACGATTTACGCTTAACATTGCGTAAGGAACATTTTTATACATTACCATTAATGATATTTTAATAACGAAAAAAACCCAACAATTCTACCTATTTTCAAAACACAAGCCGGTGCAACGCATGGATCTAAACGACTCGTTACTGATCTTAACTATATGCGAGTATATGAGTTCGCAAAAGATTAAATGAGTAATCTTGAGATCTAACCAATTTTGTGTTCTTAAAACTAATATCTCATTTAAAATCTAAGGATATATTGAAAGAGAATACTACTCATAATAGACAACAATTATTACATAATTTTACCTGAACTTAATACTAAGTGTTGTGTAGTCAATTTTTTTTCTATTGTCTACTTACACTTTTGAATTTCGACCTATGTATGTGTTTTGCTCATGTATTATAACAATTATATCCTTCACTCTTAATAGGGTAGTTAAAAACGTAATGGTGTAATAGTCACAAATACACACAAAATTCGAAATTCAAAAGTTCGGGTACATAATAGCAAGAAAAAGTTAGCTACACAACAAAATAAAAACGCTAGATAGATTTTGATATTATTATCCCTTCTTTTTAACGACTATCTATCTACTAAATGATATAAAATACTTAAAATGAAGATGGTTTTGGCAAAACGAATCATGTAAAACAAAGAAAAATGATACAAGTGAATATCAGAATTTTATATATTGTATAGCGAAAACATATATATTCTTTAAGAAGCAAACACTACTAGTAAAAACATAGTTAATTTGATACTAACTTGGAGTAATCAATCGATAATAGAACCCAACTATTAATAATAAAACGATATCGATAGTGCTCATATATCTTGTTTCACTTGCCTTCGATCACATCCATTTTATTGTACCCTGAAACACAAGATGAAAATATGTTCATTAACGCAAAACTTAAACTATTGAAGAAGGTTATGATTTCCTTTGATTGTTTCTCACAAATTTACACAATATATATAGATTACAAAAGGATAGGCTTGAGCCCAAGATGATTAATAATTATTAGTGCATACTTTTTAGCAACTGCATCAATATTCATAAGAGATTCAATAAAAAATAATCAAAATAAGATTTGTGTGAAGTAATTTTAGTCAAACATTTTAAATGACGAGGAAAAATACAAAAGGAGTTTATAAAGTTATGCGACTTTAAAATTTTGGGGAGCCACAAAATAAAGATTTCTTCTCGGTGCAAACAACCTTGAAGTGACCACGTCAACCTCCTAAAAGGGGATGCTTTTACCTAGTTTGAGTCTCTGTGACGGTGGTTTCAAATGCCGTAGATTAGTCGGCCAAAAGATCATAAAAAAAAATTATTTCTTCATAGTTAACGGTACAGATTTTTGTTTTCTTAAGTTACATGTGTCAAGATTTTCTTTACTCGTTTTATTCGTTTACACTTATATGTATGCAATGTCACAGTAGTCACAAAAGGGATTATGTGCTTTCATAAGCGTGTTAGAGTTTTGAGAAGAAAAAAAAAACAGTACGTAGAGCAATTGAAGGTAGGACTAATCTTGTAAGGAATATAAACATCGCATTTTCCAGGGAGATCCTGAGCGTGGTCTATTTTAATTTCCGGAACCAACTTTGTGGCTTGTTCAATGCATTGGCAAGCGGTCTGACGGTCCTTGGTTGTACTTGCTTCCTTATACAACGATTTCACCCCTTTGCAGCATCTGTTAGGCACTTGACCACCTCTAACAAGGTAGGTGATACATGGGGTTAGGCTACTGACCACCAGCTGGCAAGTAACCCCGCCTTCAGTGAGACGGGGTATGCTTGCCATCATGGTGATGAGAACCACCGTGAACGCTACCTTTGCTCCGCTTGACATTGGTATTATAATGTTTGCTTTCGTGTGTAATTGTGTTGCATGGATTGTGGCTTTGCGGGGTTAAAAAACGGGGCGTTCATTATATATCAAATTATAGTGTATCACACCTTTTGTATTGCAATAAAATGATGCTTAATCTATGCTACTACATATAAGATGGGAATATAAGTTACCTCTTCTGATGCAATAAAAAGTTGTTTTCTTAGTTGTTATTTAAATATAAAGCAAGACACAGATGATACATGATACAACAAAAGAACTACATGTTTACGTAATGACTTGCAAACATTAAATTTAGGGTTCAATAAAGTGGTATACATTAGAATGAAGAAACTTGTGAAATATTGGAAACTTATTGTTATTGTTTAGTTTGCATGTTTTATTTGTTTTATGATTCTTGAAATGAAATAAGGAGACTCTAAATGAATCTTTTACCTAGTAAAGGAAAATTAAAAGTGAGGACTTTTGCATCTAAAAAAAAAGAATGTTTCTTTATTAGGTATGCTGTTTTTAATTTTTTTATTATTTTTGAATATATATTTAATTAAAAAGCTTAAATACTTTCAAATTTGGCATTATTTTAGTGGAGAAATTTGATAGAGAAAAAAAAACACATGAAAATGTATGTGTCAAATTTATAAAAACAAAAACTTAAAAAAAGAAGAGGTAATTAATAAAACTTTAGTGATTTAATTTAAAATAAATTACATAGAGTTAAGTGTAAATTTATAAATTTAGAAATTTGATTATAACTTTAAAACATAAACAAATAACCCTTTAAACTTTCATAACTTATAAAAGAGAAAAAATAAAAGTTATATATATAGTTAAAAAAAATATAATGTATAAGCCTCGTGCGTGCACGAGGTTTAAAACTAGTAAACAAGTATAGTAAAGTATCTTGAAATCTTTAATCTTGAGCATTAGGCTTTTAACAAATAAATAACATGATCGAAAACTGAAAAAACCTATTCTCTTAACTGAAAAACCCATTCTACAAAATGGTAAAATAGAAGCCCATCTAAAACTGCAATTCATTGTTAGACTTTAATTTTCCAAGTCTATGTGTTTTTCATTTAAATAAAGTGTATGCCTTATTGTTACGTTTAGTTATGAAATCAAAATGAAATATATACTGTAGTATTTTGTTTCTTAAAAATCAGATAAAAGTGTATTTTTCACATAACTATCGCAGAAGTTGGGAATGTCAACGTTGCACTTGTCGGAAGCATGGTTTTTAAGATCGGACCTAACATCAAACCGTTGTTCCTGATTTTTCCTGATTAACCACAATTTTTGTCGATTCAACCATACGTATAAAACTATATGTGGTGTGAGATTTGAGCTTCAAAGTATTGAGCCTTGAGCGATTTCTCATTTCGCTCATCTTCAAGAACGACAATGACACTATCAACCATTTCGTTGGCACATACGACCTAGTTTATACAACATCAGGTGCTTTATGAATAACATAAAATGTTCTATAGTCTCCAAATAATATTTATTCATATTAAGGTTTCGTTATTATCGGAACATATTAAAACATAGGGGTAATTTCTTGACAAGTATGATATATTTTCAAGCAATTAACCCTAAAACATATTACTTTTTCTTTTATTGTAATCGATAGTTTTCGAATTAATTTGCAAAGATACTTAAGTTGGATTTTTAAACCATCCATCTTAATTAGTTTTGTGTCTTAGTCTCTGTTAGGTAAATTCATTTTTTATATCAACTAGCAGGTACCCGCGCGATGCGGCGGTGGGTACTCTGTGATTAACCGGAGAAAAACAAAAAGAAATTGATCTCTATCAGGCGTGGTTCACTCATTTTTAGGTTTCTATCTGTTTTCAGACGGCTTTTACTTGATAGCCGAACGGTGACCACTCATGTTCCTAGTTGAACCCGTTGGTCTGATCCGGTTTTTAAACTATATGTATCATCATATAAATTGTATGAAGCTTTGTTCGTTTTATTAGTTTGTATAATATATATAATAACACGTGCTTTTCATTTTAGGTGTTTTAAAAATAACATTAATTAATGTGTTTAATGGATTAAGAGGTGTTTTAAAAATCTATACTACATATAAAAGAGATTAATATCTCTCTCTTCATTAAATGTTTAAGTAATACAAATTTAAAAGCTTATTGTACAAATCAATTAAACATTCAATCATTTTTCTAAATTTTAAGTATTACATATTATATAGCTTATGGTATAAATATTTATTTCACTCATAAACTTAACTTTAATTAATACATGTTATAAAACATATGTTACAAGTATACATAAAGTATTAAACACCCTAATTAATGTTACTTTTAAAATACGCTTAAAATGAAAAATACATGTTGTTATACATATTTTACAAACTAATAAAACACACAAAACTTTATAAAATTTGTATGTTAACAAGTTGATGGTACATATGATTTTACAAACCATATCAGACTAACGAGTTTAACCGAAAACTGGAGTCGCTGCCAGTTCGGCTAGCCAATAAAAGACGTCTGAAAACGAAAAGAAGATAACCGGGCGGAACTGATATAAACGGGTGAACCGGGTCGGATTAGGATCATTTTTTTTATTCTCCGGTTAATCATTTTATCATTTTTATTTTGGTGACGCCTAAATTTTAATCACAGGGTATCCGCCTCCGCTACGCGCGAGTACCTACTAGTAATATTAAATGTGTTTTAAAAATAATATTAAATGTGTATGGAAACTTAGATTACTTAAAAAATTAATGATGAGAGAGATATTAATTTGTTTTATAAGATAGTATGATAAGATAGTTAAGATACTACTTAAATTATACAACATTTAGTTATTGTAAATTTATAAGTATATAATCTTTTAGAGTTACAATATCTTAGATAGAAGATTTCGAAACAAAGTGTTACTTAATTATAAGATCGCCTAAATTATATTGTTTCTTCATAGACATTGAGAGATTAGTTTAAAGGAAAAATATTACTGTATTTGTTTATGAATATTTCTCAATGCTTAATAGGGTTTTAATATGGGATATATTTGGATTACTAAGTGTGGCTGGAAAATATATAAGTATGCTGATAATTAAGTTGATGTACGTACTTAGAACAATCGGTTTCTGGGATGATGTAAGAAATGTTAACATGACACTTTCTGGGAAGGTTAACCGCGTTTTCATGTTTGAAGTTTCCGAAAGATTTGTACATCTTACTTACGCAAGCGCAAGATTGTTGTCGATCATGGGTTGTTTGCGCTGCATCATTTAGATCCTTAAGTGCGTTGCAACACGAACGTGGCACTGCACCACCACCAATACTCGCGTTCAGGTAGTTTACACATTTTGATAAGCCGCATGAAATAGCAGCCTCGGTATAAGGCATCGAAACCACCATAACACACAACATCTTCATTATCATCCCTGCCATGGTTAAAAAATTTGTATGTGGGGAGAATATATTTACGTATCTTTTTCTTGTGGAAGTAAATGGTATGGTGGGAACAATATATTTATACTTTTATAGTGACACACATAAGACTAAATGTAATAAGGATTTACACTACTTTATGATCAACTTGTTGTAATAAAAAGACCGACATCACAAAAAACACACCGGACAATAAGCCTGACGCAATAAATAAACACCACAGACACAAGTCTGACACAAGTCGGTCACTTTTTGCTACCGACATCTTCATTTTGTCGCCTAAGAACGCGTCCCATGTCAGGTGGTGTAATAAAAGGGACTAGTCTAGACCGAGTGAGACCGAGTGATCTCTCCTCCTTGTTACAGTCTAAGTTTGCGTCAACAAAATAAAAGGCTATAATTCCTTTTAAATTATTTTTTTCACAAATATTTTTTTGTTCGTCAACTTATGTTATCATGCTAACATAATAAAATATGCGTAAAATACAAAAGATGATGTTTTAAGAAGAATGAAGCTAGCCGAGTAATTATGGACAGATTTAGGTCACATTTTGTTAAACGTGACTTTTTTTTTGTACGTGTAACTTTCGATAATATATGTGAAACTCCTCATGAATTTCGGTGGCCCTGTGTCATTACTACACGGAGGCCTTACTAAATATCAAAAATAAACTTATAAACGAATTATACTTCCTCTTTCATGCAAATTAGTACATTGTACTCGGATAATGACAAAAAAATGTGTACATATATAACATAAATTTCCAACTTTTGATAGCCCCTCTTTGGTGGTGGTCCTGTGGGAGCGCACCTATCGCACTCCCCAATATCCGGCCCTGAAACTCTTAGTTTAGCCCAAAAAGTGATTTTTGATGAAAAAAAAAATAGAAATAATGATTAATTGGAAGAAGAGTTGCCAAGGCTAAATAACACACTAATAATAAAGTTAAAATAACAATATAAGATGGATGGTATCTTTAGTTAGTTGCAATCCGAAAATAGAAACTATTACCCATTTACTGAAAATAACTATTTCGACTTTATTAAAAGGAATAAAGTATATATACTATACACTAACTAATGATAAAAGTTATAGGTGTATGTTTCGTATAGGCAACGTCCTCTTAGTAAGAAAAAAAACCTTTATGAATCATTGTTGCCTATAAAACACACGTGTATTATAAGAGCACTAAATTGCCAGAATTTAGGCCAAATCAGCCTTTTGTATCACGTTATGGCCAAATCAGCCTTTTGTATCACGTTATGAATCAAGTCGTCATTCAATTTTATGGAGTAAACTGCCAAAATCGTTTTTGTGGTTTGGCCAAATTGCAAGTTTCGTCTGTATGGTTCGAAAATTGCAGGCAATGTCTTTGTGGGAAAACTTTGGGTTTATTTTCGTCATTGTTCAAACTGAAATGACTGAAATACCACTTTAAATTACCCCTCTCAAATACCCATCTGAAAAAAAAGTACAGAGGGTATTTCAGCCTTTTCAATTAACCAAGGACGAAAATGTACTAAAAGTTTCCTAATAAGGACGTTGCCTGCAATTTTCGAATCATACGAATGAAATGTGCAATTTAACCAAACCACAAGGATCATTTTTGCAATTTACTCTTATTTTATGTTAAAACCTATAAAACTATAAACATATGATTTGTGAACTTGGTGGATGATGCAAAAAATGTTACACATAAATGAACTATTATAACACGTAAATCTTCACGATCTCTTGTGTTTTTCTCGTTCACAAAGAAATGTTAGTTTTTGGATCATTTGGAATAGATATAAATAAGTGAAATGATAAAAAAAAGTTTTAAAATGCTATAAAAATGTTTGCAAGAGGATGGTTTGAAATGTGGGAAATGAGCCACTATTTAAAGGAAAAAAAGAGTTGGACAGACTCCTTCGGACAAACCGACGTAGCCTTTATCAATAAAGGGTTCGTCCACCTTTAAGGGGTGCGTCCCCTGCCAAACTTCATCTCTTGTTTTTTTTGTGGCTTGCAAATCTAAACCAAGTCTTTCCTGATCTAGTTAGATAATGTTTCTAAAAGGTTAATCATTCTTAACATAAAAAAGGAAAAATCATTCAAATTAAAATTACATTATTTATACATTAAGTGAATTTACGCCGAAATGCTAAATTTACGACTAATAGCATGTTTACGTAAACTTTTACTTAATGTGCTTTTAT
Source organism: Tanacetum coccineum (assembly GCA_026074375.1). NCBI lineage: Eukaryota > Viridiplantae > Streptophyta > Magnoliopsida > Asterales > Asteraceae > Tanacetum > Tanacetum coccineum. The sequence goes on from BQNB010070874.1 coordinate 29,356, forward strand.
ATTTATCATTAACAAACGTAAAGAAGACGTAAAATATAAATAACGTTTTTAGACGATTCTTTGTATTAACATCCTGGAGTCGTGGGTGGGGGTGGTAGTAAGCATATGAAAAAAGTGGATCAACCAAATGTAATAGGTAACGAGGGGGACTCTAGTTGTCCAAGGGTGGATGATTTGGCAGCTAAGATAAGTAATTTTGAACGTCAAATGTTTGAAGGTAAGCTCGTACTTGTGGGAGATGATGGGGTAGTTGTTAAATCTTTGTATGAATGACGAGTGTTTTGGATTCTGGTTTAATGTCGCATGCTACTACTTGTATTGATCATCACATCGAGGTTCCAAACTCATGTGAGGGAGGGGTTGTACAAACTGAATCAAGGGCTGACCTAACCTTTCAGACTAAGCAAGAGGGAGGGGCAATAGAACCGTGTAATCGAGTGACCTTGTCTCGTTTGCGACCTTGATCCATCCTTAAATAAGCAAACGAGTGGTAAATTTTCGTACGGTTGAAGCGGGTATCCAAACTTGTGAAAATGTAGAAATCCAAATCCTTTTGTCATCGACTTTGGAAGCGACTTCTAGGTATGAAAATTCGTTATATGGTTATTTTCATGGTAGAAGAATTGCTTTGCCAGTTGTGAGTAGTATGTGAAGAATGTATGGAAGGAATTTGGTATTGTTAAATAAATGATGAATTCAAAAGGACTTTTCTTCTTTTTTTGGTAAAGGGTTTTTTCGGTAAATTTATTACTCTAAAAAAATTCAGTACAATAGATGAGGGTGAATTCCACATCTCAGCCCGTTACATAGGCAACATACTTCCATTAAAGAAGGTACACATGATGACTAGACTACAAGAGAAACAAAGCATCAAGTAACCTATTTCTTCTTACAACCTCGTACCTTGATATTCAAATTATAGCATATAGATTGAATTTTGTCAGGAATTTCCTGGCCTTCATACAAGTCATCATCATATGGGTCGTACACATAATCAACATCCCTATAAGTTTCACTCCATTGTTCAAGCAAGCTATTAGTACCATACCCAACAACCCCCGATGGGTTTTAAGCCAGGAAACTTGTCATTTCATTTTCTACATGTTCAATCTCAACCTCACTACCATGATCACTCGTATAATTGATCCTTTTCACAGGTTTACCCTCAAAATCCAAAAGCACACATTTCCCCGCCAATAACTATTGTTCAACTATATTAATCTTTTCAACTAAAGAGGTAGTACTTTTCCCTTTCTCATGCACACTAGACATAAACATCTTAACCCCCAATACCACATCCTCAACAACTGACTTATCAACATTTAAAGCATCAAACAAGTTACTAATGGAAAAGGTACCATTACCTGATGTCAAAGCATTCGTCTGACTTGTCTTCTTTGAAGAGTTACCTGTTGTCGAGACCTTCTTCTTATCAGTAGGAAGAGCTGTTTTAGGGCTCGCCTCTCTAGTCAGTGGATTTAATTTAGGGTGATATATAGGTTTTGGCTTCACCGAGACCGGTCTAAGGTTTATGGTGCCTCCATTAATGCCACCTGATTTCTTATTTTTTACCTCAATAAAACCAGCATCATCAACCCTGAATGATCCACCCTTTATTTTATCCACCCTATTCACCACTCGTTTTGAAGCTTTTTGTGGAAATCATAAAGGGGGTAAATACGTTTCCATTTAAAAACTTAAAATATTTTTTTATCAAATTATCCATCAAGTTAGACGCAATATGATAAGTGTGAATAATACATCTATATCCACTAGAACATGTCATATCAATATAAACACAATCACAATATTAACTTCTATCTATGACACAATCATCATCCAAACAATATAAGCAACAATCAACACACATATAGATATAATGCAAATATAAATGTAAGGCGATAAGGTAAATAAAGATGTAAAGCGAAAGGTAAAAAAAAGTGCAAACCGAACACGATGATTTATAGTGGTTCGATTACGAAGCTCCTTGATGTGTCATTGTGTATGTGTTATTTATGTATCAAGTTTTACTATTTATTTTATGCCGACTATACCTAAAAATAACACTTTAACGGGCAGTGTACCCGGTCAGATGGAGTTTCGTGGTAAGTAGGGTGTCGATCACTATGAGCGAGAGCATTAATTCCTAATTCTATCAGTATTTTAGTTATCTAAGTTAAACCTAAAACTAATGCAAAAGGAGGGTTTTCAGCCTAAGAGACTGCAACGGTTTTATGTATCTAACCTAAGGTTTTGATGACAAGTAAAACAATAAACACACACAAGAAGACAAGAAAATGATAGAGAAGCGGTCGAGAACTAATGTAAGGAAAACGTATCAACCATGAATAATATGATAAAATGCTGGTTTGTTTAATAGTGCAATGATTGACTTATCTCGAAGGGCATATCATTCCTAGACTTAGGCGGTACTTCATCCTAAGACCTAGACATGCTAATTCTGTCACAATTAGACGCATCCGCATAAAGCTTCCTTATGTTGATTATAATCTATCTTAGGAGACAAGTAATGGTGCCCCACCCCCTCGTGCTAAACCCCAACGTCATCGAACTTTACCCACCTTATGCTTTAACGGACGATTTAAATACTAGTATCCACTTGTCCGAGTCCCTTACCCAATTGATTAGAACTCACTCGTTGTAACCAGTAAGTCACCTTATGGCTCAACTAAGCTCACAATCAAAGGGAAAAGATAGGTCAATATTTGTGATCTTATGATTCTAGATATATAAATTGCAATATAGAAAGCTATCCCAGACTCTTAGCCTACGCCTAAACAACACCAAAGTTGCGGCGCATTAAATATATAAGACTAGACCCAGTCGAATGAAAGGTCGCATACTTAAGCACGTAAACGAATATAAACTGATAAACATAAACAACAATCAACGATAAATTAAGCAATCAAGATAAACAAACCAAACATTAGATCTTCATAAACATGGCTGATACCTAAAGGTATCAGCCGATAGTCATTGTAAAAATACACACGGTTTGATATATGAACGATTAAAATAAAGAAACTTTAATCGAACGCGCATTTGGTTGCACGAAGATTACAAGAGTTTTCCTATGATCTTGAGGCTCCTTTCTGACCTTCTAAGCTCCTTTATTCGTTTCTTGGTCGACTTGGTGGTTTAGTGATTCACTTGCATACCTAAAATTGAGTTTAGGGTCGTCTATATATATAGGGTCTGGTAGTCGGTTTGATACGGCATATTGAGAAGCTCAATACGGCGTATTGGATGACTTGGCGTGGGCTTCAAGAATAAAATATTCTAAAATTCTTGCGTAGGAATTTGGATACGCCATATTTGATTTTTGGATACGGCGTATTGACAATACGCCATATCCGTTTTCTTGGATACGGAGTATTGGGGTTTTTAGATACGGAGTATTGGCTAAAAATATGTTTTTCTTGATTTTTAACCAAAGTATCATATACGACGTATCAATGACGTATTCTTCAAAGTCAGGCAATGGTCTTGAGTTCTTTAAAGTCTTCAGATACGACATATTTGTCTAGAATGAGACGGCGTATCGATGTCAGAATCAGTCGACTTTCTTAGACTCTTCGTTTATGCTTCAAAACA
>BQNB010070875.1:0-32970 GCA_026074375.1 Tanacetum coccineum
AGGTGAACCACAAGAAGAGCCTGTTGAATCACAACCCCCACCAAATGTATCGGTACCCTCTACCTCTCAACCTACAACTGAACCCCACCCTGATCAAGAACTAGAGACTGAGACTAAACTTCATGGCTCATCATCTGATTTTTTTTCACACTCCTCCTACCCAAGTTGAGACATCTTCACCTAAACTTAAATCCATATCACCTGAACCTATGGAGCACACGTATGACCAACTACAACCTTCATCTGTACAACAACCAGCTTCCCCTGAACCACAACCAACATCACCTCCTAAGTCCCCACCACTTTAAGGTCCTACTTCAACTTATGCTGAGGCTACAAGAATCAATGTAGCTAATTTGTTGCACCTAGTACCTTAACTAGTTACTAGGATTGATAATTTGGAGAAAGAACTGAAGGAGAATAAATAGACCACAGCTGATGTTATAGTAAAATTGGTAAAGAAGGTCAAAAAGCTGGGAACCAAACCAAGGGTTAAGTATCGGAAATCGTAACACAAACAGGAAGATGTTCTAAGTGACTCAGAGAGTGAAGATGCTGCTAATTCTTCCAAACAGGGGAGGAATTTAGGGGAAGAAGATGTATTTGAAACTTCTAAGGGCAAAGATTCAGGGGAGGCAGACATTAGTCCAAGTGGTTTGTAGGCTGCTGAGACCTTAATGCAAGTGGCTTCTCAAAAGACTAATACTTATACTAGGAAAGTTAAGTCTGGTCTTAAGAAGAAATTGGATGTTGGAGTTAGTTCTGGTGATAGAACTGGTGATAGAAAGTCTGCTTTTGAAAAGTTTAAGTCTGCTAGTGAGGAGATTGAGTCTGGTTTCACAAATATTAGTTCTGGTGAAGTCAGAGTCAGCCAAAGAAAAGGAAAGGAAGTACTTGAAGAACAACCTCAGCCTAAAAGATCAAAGAAACAGATTAGAGAAGAGGAAGCCAGTTTAGCAAAGATTGCAAGAATCCAAGCTCAAGAGGCAGCTAAAATTGAAAGAAAAGCTGAACAACAAAGAAAAAGAGATGCTGAAGTTCAACAACAAGCTCAATATTATACAGAAGAAGATTGGGATTTAATCAGAGCAAGGATGGAAGCGAGCACATAATTGAGAAAAAGTGTTTTTGGTACTGATATTGATGCTGAGGAGTATGCCAAGAAAATGGTTGAGTTAGTTAAGAAAGGAAAAAGGGAGATTAGAGAACAAAAGCTGAAAGCAAAGAAGAATAAGCCAATGACCCAAGCTGAACAGAGAAACTACATGATGAACTATGTCAGAAGTCAAGGTCATGGTTGGACAATTCCTCAACTTAAGAAGTTGTCTTTTGAGGAACTCAAGGTACAATTTGAGAGAACTATCAGAAGCATAGAAAATTTTATTCCTATGGATTCTGAAAAGGAGAAAGAAAGTTTGAAAAGGTCTGGTGAAACTCTTCAAGGTGCTGAGAAAAAGAAGCAAAAGGTATTGGATGTTGAAGATATTCCTATACCTGAATCTGCCAAGTTTGTGAAAGAAGAAAAGATTGAGGTCAAGCAACCAGTTCTAAAAATGAGTAGGAGAAAGTTAAAGGCTAGAAAAGGGATTGGTTTGCATACTTCTACAGAACCTGAATCTGGAGAAGTTGATGTTACATCCTTAAAGATTGTGAAATGAAAGATTCTTAGACATAGAGGTAAAGGTTATTGTCACCTCATCAGAGCAAATCAAATGAATTCAGTGTTTGTGAATTTTGGAGCAATGCTGCATAATATCTCAAGAGATGATTTAGTTGATTTGTATAAAATTATGTTGCAAAAGACTACTGCTTATGGTCCTGAAGAAGATTTGGAGAGAGCATTTGTTGAAAATCTTAGGATTATGTTTGATCCACCATAAAGTGAAGATATTGTGTGGAGTTTACATATGCACATTCCTATAGTAAATTGGAGATATTATGATTCATGTAATGTTTATTGTTTGAACTTACATAACACAACAGCCATTTATATGTTGGTTGAAAGGTCATATCCCTTGTCAGAAGAAGTGTGCAGAATGATGCTTAAGAAGAAGTTGTTTGCTCAAAATACTGAAGTTAAGAAAAAGCTGGTAAAATCGATTGAGAAGAAAGTTGGGATTAAAGCTTAAGTGTTTGAAAGAATTATCAGCATATCTATGGAAATTGATAAGTTGAAGATCTAGAATGGAGATAATACTTGGTGGAGGTGCTATACACTAACACAACAAATGGTTATCAGTCCACCATGTCTAACTGACATAAGGACTGACTAGTCCAGGAGCAAACGGTTCTTGGTAAAGACTTCTCAAATCCGTTTTATGGTTGACAACTTGCCAATAAGTTGTATGGTTTTCAACTTACCATATCTGTTTAAGTGAAGAGTTGGCTAGCCCACAAGTTTATGGATTGTGGTAAAGGTTGTGGAAAAACCATAACTAGTCCATGAGATTATGGCTTATGGTAAAGACAAATTACAAATCCATATTAAATGGTTGACACTTTACTAAAAAGTGGATGGTAAATCAACTCACCAAGTTTCATGTACAAAGAGTTGATATGGTAATCAATCCACCATGGAATTTACCTTTTCTAGGTGCCAAAAACCATATGGTATTTAACTCACCAATGTTTCATGTACTAAGAGTTGAAATGGTTTTTAGTCAACCATGGACATGCACCTTTCTGGTGGCTAAAGGACTGACTACTCTAGAGTTAATGGCTAACTGGTAAAGAGACATCAAATCTATTAAATTTTCAATGATTCACCTCTCACAAGAGTTTACACACCTGGAAGTGATGAGAATAGTCTAAAATTATATGATTTGATTGCTAATATGAAGGGTTGCAGAAAAGCTTTGAAGAATAGTTGCTGCAAAGATAAAAAATAGATGATTTGAAGAATTGCAGCTCAAGAATAATTTGAAGAATTTTATTTACAACATCCTCAGGAAGCTCAAATTATGAAGAAATTTGAAGTTCACATATAGAAGATCAAGTTAGGGGAGATTGGTGGGAAATATATTGTAAAAGGCTTAATACTGGTAGTATAACAGTTAAGTCTGGTAGTATAAGTTAAGTCTGGCAGTACTAAGTTATGTCTGGCAGTACTAAGTTAAGTCTGACAGTACTATAGTTAGTACTGGTAGAGTGGCAGTACTATAGTTAGTATTGGTCGTATTTAGTTAAGTCTGGTTATGTAACAGAATAGAGGTAATAGTTATCTTAGAGTTATTTTAGGAGATATCTTAGGAAAGGATATGCATTATCCTTTCACATGTTTTGTAAAGCCTTCTAGGGTTTCCTTTGTGTATAAAAGGAACCCTACGGCATAGAGTTTTACATAACGAGAGAAGCATTGAGCTTAATAGAAATCATATAGCACAGTTAGTAGTATATTGTGTTTCTTCTTAAAAATTTGTGTTAAGTTCCGCATTAACACTTGATACTTCATAGTCAGTGTCTCTTACATAAGTTGATTTCGTGATTTATTTCAAGTTAGCTATTTTTACAAGGCTATATAGATCAACACAAGGACCTACATATAATATATTTCTATATATATATATCATATATATATATATATATATATTATATATAGGTATATATTATTTAGTTATATATATATGTTACTAGTAGCATGGCTCCCGCCCAAGGCGGGATTGTTTTATATATGTCGTTTCCTATAAATATAAGTTAAGGTAAATCCAATATTATATATCAAATTATTTTGTATTGAATGCATTAAAAACATTGCAAGAATGAATGTTCTCGTAAGAAAAAATAAAAGATAAAAAGTTACATGACCCGCCCGATTTGTGGGTTAGTTTCATAATAATATGGATAATATTTTTTAGAAAACACACACCCAAACGTCGTTGTACTGCATGATAGTCAAAACACATGATCAAACAATGTTTTCTTTCAAGTAATAGAGTTATAAGGTCATATACCAATGGTTAACAAGCCTCATCGGTATTTGAAACAGACATGTGAGGAGCAGTCTTGTTCTTTCCACCTTTTGGTCGTCCTGCTGCCCCTCCACCTTTTGCCGGAGTATGAGGAGTACTACTGATTGTAGTAGTGTAACCAACACTTCCTAACTCATTAGACGAAAGTTCATTGTAGGTTTTTCTAAGCTTTCACTTCAAATTGATGCTTGGTTCAGATTGCAGCGTGTAATGATTTATTGCTTTAGAGCTTTGTCTAGGGAGGATCTCAAGAACATCGCCAACTTCATACTCGATGATCTGAAAAAACAATACAATAGCATCCAAAATCGGTTTCTAGTGTTTGAGCACCAATAGAGTTCTACTCACTGATTACTTGTTTTCATTAAACATCAACTACTACTCGACACATAATCTTGAATGCATTTCCTATAAGAAAAGTCAATCATTCCATCCTCGATTCTCAATAGAAAAAGGCATCTTAAGAATCTATATTGTGGATGTAGAACAAACATTAATATTAAGAAAACTTTATAGTAAATAGTAAGACATAGATTAAACAATGATGTCAAACCATGTTACTCTTCGAAGAATTTACCTTTGCTAACAACATCTCACCCAAAACAAAACCCTTTGCAAACATATCTTCAACCTTACGGTGGCATTTCCGGTTCTGCCAGGAGCGTTTATACTACGCTGACTTGTAAAGAGCGTAATCTGTCATTATAATGCAAATACTTTCATAGCAATGATAATGTACAACTAAAAAATGGGTGCGTCATTCAAGTTCTGGTTGAAACATGTTCTTAGTGCACAGTGACACAGTAAAACATGTCATCTTGGGTTAATTTGGACTACCTTCTTTTTTATTTCCAAGATTTTAGATTGGTTTAATAAATAAATAGCATGACACGTCTATTACATATAAAATATGATTTCAATAATAATTTAATGAATTTAAACACAACTATTTAGACTACTATGACCCATTTAACTCTTCACAAAAAAATATAGCATTAAGGAACTAATTACAAGTAAATGGGTCAAAATAATGCAACGTGTTTGTTGAACTTTACTAACCTCATACATAACGAAAACGAAAAATGTGATTGCAGAAGCTATTATCAGATATTAATATCAATATATGAGACAAAATATGCATTTGTGGTGTAAGATCATAATCAGTAATGTTGCAAGAATTTCAAGGGAAATATTAGCAGAAGAAAATGCCATCCTTATTTCTTGAAAGCTCCAATGTATCATGTTTAATTACTTTGTTTTTCATCTAGATGTGGCACTTTCGAGCCATTAACTTATGTAACAATTCTATATCCACTTTCCTAATCTTAAAATGTGTCAAAACTAAATCTTTTTTGTGTTATGGTTGGAACTTCATGTAGGTCCAAGTCTTGGATCTGTTTAGCCTTTTATAAGACAATAGCTAACTTGGATAAATCCAAATCAACTATATGAGAGACAATGACTATGAATACTATGTGCTAATGCGGAATCTTACAACAAGTACTAAGAAGAACTCAATGTAAAATATTACTATTTTCTATTTGATTTCTATTAGGGATTCCAATCTCAATGCTATACGTAGGTATTTGAAGTCTTTTATACACAAATGAACCCTAAGGGGTTGTACAACAGGTAAATGGTTAATGCTATCCTTTCCTAAGTTATTCCTAAGATTATCTCTACAGATAGCTATTATAACTATTCTATTACATAAAAACCAGAACTTAAATAGACAGGCTGTACTAATATGTAAAGGCCAGACTTAGCTTAGTACTGGCAGAACCTTAATATGTTCCCAGACCATAAACTCTATAAACTACCAGACTTAAGTCTGTTTACAATAATTCCTAACAATCCTCCCCTAACTTGAGCTTCACTTGTGAACTTCAAGTTTCTTTGAATATCTTCATTATGAGCTTCCTGAGGATGTTGTGAGCATTATCTTTGGAATTATTCTTGAACTGCAACATGATGACTGTTTTGTATAAACAGGTTCTTGACTTTTATCAGCAACTCTTGAAATCATCACTAAGGATATTTGCAGCGTCAAATCTTTTAAACATCATGGCCAACACTTCACAGCTACATGTATAATCTTTTTAGCAACAAATAGACACAACAACATTGACTATATGTACATCAAATCATAAAGTTTCAATCTATTCTCATCACTTCCAGGTGTGTTAACTCCTGAGAGAGGTGAATCATTGAAAATTTAAATGTATTTAATATCTTTTTACCAGTTACCATTAACTCTGGAGTAGCCAATGTTTGGTTTATAAACCATGGTACATTGATAACCATTTTAACTCTTAGTACATGAAACATGGTGAGTTGAAATACCATATGATTTTTAGCAAATCATCAGCTATCAACGGATTTGATTAAGCCTTTACCAAGTAACCGTTTGCTCTTGGGCTAGCTAATCCTTTGGTGGAATCATGACATCACACTGGTGGACTAGTAACCAGTTCAACTTTTGGAACGTGAATTATTGGTAAGTTCAGTACCATCCAGTTTTTGGTAAACTGTTAACCATATAAATAGATTTTCCACAGCCTTTACCACAAGCCATAACCTTGCGGGCTCGCCAACTCTTTACAAACACAGATATGGTGAGTTGATAACCATACAATTTTTGGTAAACTGTCAACCATTAACGGATTTGAGAAGTCTTTACCAAAACCATTTGCTTTGGACTAGCTAGTCCTTATGCCTATTAAGCATGGTGAACTGATGACCATTTGTTGTGTGGTGGTTTGCCAACACTCAAACCCTTCTCTCTTCCATTATAGTCCACAGTTTCCAACATAACTCCAGCAACTGATAACTCATCACTTTTTAACACCAGCTTGCTTCTCAATCATCTTCAAAAGTTTGTAACAAACTTCATTCATTTTTCCATCCAGAAGCTCATTTACACGCATCACTTGGCGGAAATCTTTAGACAAAAGGAACTTCTTCTGCTAGCATGTTTATACTACATGCCTCCAAAGTTAGACAATGTACTTCACACTTATCATAATACCTCCAACTGATTATCTTTTGCTGTAGTGGTAAGCTCCAAATGGCATCTTCATTGAAATCTTTAAGCATAGCTCCAAAGCTCATATAAACTGTATCAGCTCCATTTGCTCTTATTATCTGATAAATGCTTCTTTCACCTTGTTGAAATATCTTCCAGTTTGCCACAATATTGGATTTTGTATCCAAAGGAGTAGGATTCATAGCTTCTACTGATTCTTCTTCATCAGTCTCTGACTCTCCTTGTGGACTCTTGTCAACATTTATACCCTTCTTAGCCTTTTGCTTCTTTCTTTTTCATGTTCTTATTACTGGCTCTTCTTCTTTTACTTCGGTAACTTTTTCTTCAACTGAAACATCTTTTCTCATCACTCCTTTGTTTCTTTGAATCTCTTGTTGAAGCTATTCTCCATTATCTTTTCTACTGTGCTTGGTATGATTCAATGTTCATAGGAACAAAAGATTCAACTTGCTTGACCAACTTATCAAACTCTTATTTTACTTCTTCAAAACTCAACTTCTTTAACTGTGTAAGCTTCCATGTCCTCTGATTCTTCAAATAATTCATCATGTAGTTTCTCAGCTGTGATTGGGTCATAGGCTTACTTCTTCTTGCTTTAGCTCTTTCTTCTGCAAAGAACTTCTTTCTCTGATTTACTAACTCTACCATCTTCTTTGAAAAGTCTTCTTCTGGCAACTCTTTCCCTAGCACATTCTTTGTCAATTATACATTAGCTTCAATCTTAGCTCTAATGGCATCCAAATCTTCTTTAGTGTAGTGTTGAGCTTCAAATTAAACTTGAGCTTTTCTTTGCTTTTGTTGTTCAGTTAATTCTTCTTCTTCTATTCTTTTAGCCAAGAGTGCATCCAAATGAACTTGTTTGGCAGTTTCCTCTTCCTCTAGAGTTTGCAATCTTATGGCTTCTGCAAGACTAGCCTCTTCTTGTTGAATTTGTTCTTTAGTTCTTTTGGGAGCTTGAGTCTCTTCAACAATCATTGGAGCTTTTCCTTCCCTTTGGCCTCTAGCAGAACTAACTGGTCCACTACCAATACTAACTCCTAAGCCACCAGTATTAACTTTTTCAAAGCCAGTATTAACTTCTTCAAAGCCAGAATCAATGTATTTTCCCTTGAACTCTTTTCTCCTCTTGTATCTTTTACCCTTATCAACTGACTTTGACCTCTAAGAAGCAACCTTTGACAGAGTTTTAGCTACTTCCAAGGTTGTAGGACTAATTTCTTCTTCTTGAGCCTCTCCTAAAGGTTTAGTAGGAGTAACAAAATCTCCTTTTGAACCTAGAGGATCATCATCAATGTCCTGAATTATCCTCCCCTGATCCTCTGGTTCTTCATCCTCTAAGTCAGTGAAAATCACATGTCTCCTTTTGAGAATATCTTCCATGTTCTTTACCTTCTTCACCAACTTTACAATCGCGTTTCCCATGGTCAGCTTAGTCTGCTTGAGTTTTGTCTCCAAACTATAAACCTTTGTGATCAAATTGGGAACCAGGTGAAGTAAGTCTTCCACTGTCATAGTTCTTGCTTCTGGCACATGAGGGTGAGTAGGATCCTGAGATTGTGGAACTTCAGTCTCCTGTCTAGGTGAAAGTGGTTGCGTCTTTTTTTTTCTTTAACCAGTGTTTAGGTGATGGTTGCTCAAAGATGTGCTCAGTGTGTTCATTGTCAGGTTCAGGTGAAGGTGATGTATGGTGAGTTGTTGGTTCAGCTACAGGTGTAGGTTTAGATGCAATTATTGCAGATATCACAGGTGGGTGAGATGAAGATGGTAAGGGTGCAGAAGATGATGGTTGATCCTCAGCTTGATCTGCTGGTCCTGCACTTTGATCTACAACAACAACTGGCAACATTGCAGGCAACAAAGGTCTAGGTACCCCTCTAAAACCCCTTTTCATGTTCCTAAAAATCTTTTTGGTCAATACAATAGCCAAATAAGGATGTTTATTCTCAGTTTGTATTTCCAAAATCATTTGTAGAAATCGTGGGTACATCAAAACTTAGTTTTACTTTAAGGTTTGCCACCATGCCATCAAAGATTAATTTTGAAAAGTTATAAATCGGCCTGGGAAAGTCAAATCAGCAGTCGCAGATTGCTACAAATTTGATCCTCATCCACACTTTTAGGATCATACAATGTAAAATATGATGGGCTAAAATTCTCCATTGGGGTAATAAAATGGACTTTTCCAAAATGTAAAAGTCCATCAGCTAGATACCCTTATTACCATCCCTCTCAAATATCTCAGTATTTAGCAAAATGGAATCCATGGAGATCTGCTAATTGAAGCTTACTTCGAACAGATGCCTCAGTGATTGTATACTCAAGAGTATCTATGGTGTCTTTAGTTATAGAAGTTCCCATCAGCAAGAGTTGAGGCAGTTGTAGTTGCCATAAACTGTTTGAACTAGGGAGTCATGGATAGTATTGATGTGAGTCAATGCATACCTGATATGCGAGCCTTTTAAGAAATCTACTATTCTACAAAACCCTGCACTTTCTTCAGGTTTCTTTAAGAATCCCACTTGGTTATGCTTGTCGCAGTATTTCATGGAAGCCATTTGTTGAAATTGTAGTAAAAAGGTTATGATTGTTGGTGATTATCAACTGGGTTTGACTCGTTTTGGTAACTTAGTACTGATTGTAGCTGCTATTGATTTATATGCCTCGAAATAATGAATTTTCAATTGTCCCTCCGAGACAATAGGCTCATTTTTAATGAAGAAAAACTATTTATTGTGAGATAAAACGTAAATATCCAATTTGTTCATTATCCGCTTAATATCCCCGCAATTTGCTATAAGGTATATTTAGAGGAAAAGTCAAAGTTGTGAGACCAATAGGACTAAAAAACGACAAGGTACCAGATTATATTGGCCTACCGACTTAAATCTGGTCAACCAGTATTAAATATTTTATTGTCAGAACTAACATTAAGCTTACCCGGAATTAATATAACTACCAAGAATTAATAATGACAATTACCAGAATTAACTTTTGCACACTTTAGTTCAACTTTAAATCCATGGCTGTTATGCAATCCAAGTATAACCTGAAAGCGATACAATCACACCAAAAACATTCTACAAAACTATTCAAAAAACTCTATGTTACTCAGATCTATTTATATTTTAATACCTACTAATAAGTAAGTTAAACCACCATATTAATTCTACTAATTGTATGACTAGATTACACAACTTACATGTAATCCTCCCCTGTAAATGTAGGCTATGGATTTATCATACCATTATTAACCTACGATAGAAAATGAAACCTTGGTCCATATTAAAAGCTTTGGTCAATAAGTCAGCTACATTGAAGTCTGTGTGAATTTTCTCCACCCTAATGAGCTTCTTCTCATAAGAATCTCTTATAAAGTGGTGTCTGATCTCTATGTGCTTTGTCTGGGAGTGATACACATGATTCTTCATAATGCAGATGGTGCTTTCATTATCAATGTGGATTTTGGTATTCATGAAATTGAAACCATAGTCCAACATTTGATTCTGAATCCACAATACTTATCCACACAACTTGCAGCAGCTACATATTCAGCTTCTATTGTAGAGCTAGCCACTATGGTTTGTTTCTTGCATTGCCATGAAATTAATCTGCTTCTAAGAAATTGACAACCACTAGTTGTGGATTTCCTATCAAGGTTTGCCCCAGCATAGTCACTATCTGAGAAAGCTGCTAGGTCAAAAGATGATTCTCTAGGATACCATAAGCCTAAATTGGGTTTGCCCTTAAGGTACTTAAAAATTCTCTTCACAACATTTAGGTGTGAAGTCTTGGGAGTAACCTGAAAACGAGAACAAGCACATACTGAACATTATATCAGGCCTAGAGGCAGTTAAATACATGAGAGAACCTATCATGAATCTGTATAAGTGTACATCCACTTCATCAGCTTCCTCATCTTTTGTCAATGCCATCTTGGTCTTCATTGGGGTTATTGCAGTTTTCATACTTGTAAGGTCAAACTTTTTCAGCATGTCTGCAACATACTTGTCTTGAGAAATGAAAATTCCATCTGTCTTTTGTTTGACTTGCAATCTAAGAAAGAATATGAGTTCACCCATAGAACTCATTTGAAATTTGCCTTTCATCAAGGCCTCAAATTCATCACACCAATACTTTCTAGTAGAGCCAAAAATGATATCATCAACATACACTTGAACTAGCATGATATCCTTCTTGTCCTTCTTAATAAATAAAGTCTTGTCTATGGTACCCCTCCTGTGTCCATGCTTTTCTAGAAATGTTGATAGAGTAGCATACCAAGCTCTAGGAGCTAAATGTAATCCATATAAAGCTTTAACAACCTTATAAACCTTCTTAGAATGATCAGAATCAACAAAACTAAGAGGTTGAGAAACATACACCTCTTCATCTATAGTGCCATACAAAAATGCACTTTTTACATCCATTTGGTATACTATGAACCCCATAAATGAGGCAAAGGCTAAAAATAACCTGATAGCTTCTATTCTTGCCACAGGAGCAAAAACCTCATCATAGTCAATACCCTCTTCCTGTCTGTGACCTTGGGCCACTAGTCTTGCCTTATTTCTGACAACTACTCCTCGTTCATCCCTTTTGTTTCTGTATACCCATTTAGTTCCAATCACATTTGCTCCATGAGGTAGATCTACTAGAATCTATACCTGTTGCGGCCTAAACTGTAACAAATCCTCTTGCATAGCTTCAACCCAACTGTCATCTTTTAGAGCTTCAGAAATCTTTTTAGGTTCCTCCTGAGATAAGAAGCAGGCAAACAAACAATGTTGTTGATCTTTGTGATTGTTCATTTGCTGCTTTTGAACATAACTTACAAGTGCATATGCTCCCGAATGTTGCTGCACTCTGCTTCTAGTTTGCACAGATGACTTAGGATCACCCAGTATTTGACTTTGTGGATGAATGTTGTGTATCCTAAGAGTAAGAATAGGACTAACAGCAACTTCTGTTGGTAAGTTGTTGAAATCATAGATCATACCCTCGTCATCATAAGAAGCCTCATCAAAAATCCCTTTCTGGGGCTTGTTAAAGATTGTGAGCTATGGCATATCTGAATCATCTTGATCAGCATGTTGAGTATTAACTGGACCACTACCAGAATTAACTGAGGCAGGACTGGTAGCTTTGTTCTTAGGTACTTCACTTAAAAACTTTGGAGCAAGTGCATCCAATTTTCTTCTAAAAGCTAGAATTTCAGGAGTATCTTCTGAAATGCCAATAGAATAAGCCTCCTTTTCTTGTGTTTTAAGGTTTTGAAGCTCTGTCAAAAACTCCTCTGCCTTTGAATTAGTAGAAGACTTCCTTGGTCCAACTTGCCTGACTGCTGTAGGCACAACAATAAGCTCCTCAGCCTCATCTTCTTCCTCAGAAGCATTTGCATTAGGAGTTTGTAGTGTACCTGCACTGTTAGTCACTTCTGAAGTACCTGCATGTGGGTTAGTTTGATTCTCCAAAGACACAGGAATATAGTTCATAGAATCAGTTAGATAATCAATATCAAACATCCATCTATAACCTACTCCTTTCACATTAGGTTTTTCTTCAAGAAATTTTACATGCAGATTTACTTCTACCTTTTTGGTTACTAAATTATATACCCTAAAGGCTTTGCTATTTAGTGAGTAACCAACTAAGAAACCCTCATCACACTTTCCATCAAACTTGCCAAGCACACTTAGAGTATCTAAAATGGTAACATGGCACCCAAAAGGTCTTATGTAGCTAATAATTGGTTTGTGGCCAAACAAAAGCTCATAAGGAGTTTTGTTTTGAGGTTTAGTCACTCTTACCCTATTAAAGATATAGCAAGCAGTACTAACTGCTTCTGCCCAAAAAGTAGTTGGTAAGAGTGAGTCTGCTAGCATAGTCCTAGCAGCCTCAATTAGGGTCCTGTTCATTCTTTCAGCAACTCCATTCTGCTGTGGAGTTCTGGCATTGCTATACTCTTGTTTTATTCCCTTGTTCCCACAAAATTCAAGCATATCCCTATTCTTAAATTCAGTGCCATTATCTGATCTAATGATTTTAACCCTGTGATTAAGCTGGTTTTCAATTTGTCTAATGAAGTTCTGAAGGATGCCACTAGTTTCATCCTTAGTAGCCAAGAAGAATACCCAACTAAATCTGGTACAATCATCAGTAATTACAAGGCAATAACTTGCATGATTAATGCTTTTTACAGAAGTAGGTCCAAAAAGATCCATATGCAAGGTGTGTAATGGCTTAGTGATTCATCTGCAAAAAATAAAATAAAAAATTACCAATCATAATAATTAAAAAACAAACTTCCCAATAAACCCCCCTTTGTAGCCAGAAGGAGAATCCCAAACAAATCTCTGGTACAACCATCAGTAATACAAGGCAATAACATGCATGATTAATAATACTCTATACAGAATAAATAAACACCAAAAAGTATCAATGCAAGGTGTGTTAAAGGCTCATGATCATTCTTTCATAATTTAGCCTTGCAGAACCCGTGTTGTTTACATTTTTGGCATCAACACATGTATGGTTATTTGAAAACCTTGAAGGTAAAACCCTCGTACAAGATTTCCCTCACAAAAAGTTTGTTTAGGTTTTTTAAGTTTATATGACCTAACCTCATGTGCACAATTTAAATTCATCAGATGTGCTTTACAATCAAACAGCAAAAAACTTTTGCAAGACCAGTTCCTTACATTATCAAGAACAGTACATAATGTGTTGTCTAGGACCGTATAAAGTATCTGATTTCACATCATTCACCATCACACCACCATCATCAATCCATTCCATCCAATCATCCAGACACATTCCAAACAATTCAACATCAAAAAAAAATCACACATCCACAAATCACCACAATCACACAACAACCCAATTCACACAACAAACAACATCAGTCACACAACACATTTCATTCCACAACCAACACAAGCAATTCAATCACAAAAAATAAACAAAAAAACACAATCAAAACAAAATTCACATCACAACTAATCACACAACATTCATTTCACTAACACGGAAAACAAACATCATCAATTCACATCATTCAAAATCAATTCACACACACAGCACAATACACACAAAACACCAAACCAAGCACACATACAATCACAACCATCAAAACAATCAAAAACCACCAACAAACACCAATTCCCACAATCACAATGTCACAAAAACAACAAATCAAACATTCAAACGACAAAAATCAAATTTCATTCATCATTCACAATCAACTTCAAACTTCCAACAACAAAGATCAACAATCAATCAAAACAAACCAATCACATCAACCAATCAACATTCATCAACAACAAACCCAAAATCAACATCATCACACGAGCCCCATAAATTCTAAACAAAATTTCATTGTCTTATATTCACATTATAAAAAATCTAAATAATTTAAAACAAGAAATCAACAAACTATCACTCATTGTCATCAAATGTCCTTCTAAAATCATCCATACATCCTATAAATAAAAATATCAACAAAAATTTATAATAAAATATGCATTTATTTATATATTGAATATTTGGATCATATTACAAACATACAAAAAATTATTATTTAATTATATTTTATATAGATAAAATAACACTCATTCACTAATTGAATAAATGAAGTGAATTAATTCATATATAAATAAAATTATTAAAGAATGGGAATGAAAAAATGTTAAGATAAAAAATTATGTAAAATATAATAATAGTAATTTCATTCACTGTTATGTAAATGATAATACATAATAATATATATCAAATATAAAATAAAAATAAAAGAATTCAACTAAACATTGATTATTAATTAATTAAAAAGAATAATCACAAAAACTCACTGCATTTGAAATATTTTATATATTATAGCAAAATTAATGATGATAGTTTTTTAACCAAAATGAATATAAATATAATTATTTTATATTTATTATTAATAAATTTTATTTAAGATAAATACATATATTTTTATTAGATTAAATATATAAGAGTCTAAATATTGATGTTATGATATATTGGTATAATTTTTATTAATATTATTTTGGTATAATAATAGATGAATTATTTGGAAATTATTTTTACACATAAAATTAAAATATAGAAAGATATATTGTAATATATTTATATAAGATATTTTATATAAAATATAATAATTCTCAAAAAATTCTTGTTATATGTAATTTAAATTTTATTATTAATGAAATAAATTTTATTTATTAAATGATATATATATATAACTATTTGATAGGGATGGATAATGATTTGTATAAATATTATAATAAAGGTATTTTATTAATTGGATATGGATATGAATATTATAAAAGATATTAATACAATTAAATTTTTATAAGATTTGACAAGATACACAATGATTTCATATTGACATATTTATGATTTGAACAATTGATTATTATTATTACATACATTGATTGACACATCACATAGATGAATTTAATATTATATATATGATTGATATAGTATGTTAATCTGAATAAGATATATTGATTGATGAATGGATTTTTGTAATGATAATATTGTTAATTGATGTATTTTTATCATATTTATACATTGTAAGATTTTTTTATATTGGAATGATTTATTTTAATTATAATATGATTTTGATGATTTGGATTTTATTGATGATGATATTTTGATTTGGAAATTGTATATGGAATATATTTATTATATTTTTATATTGGTGGGGATAAAATAATATTGATGGAATATTGAGAAGATTATTGATGAATTATATATGGATGAAGTGTTTGGATGGTGATAATAATTTATGGGTGGGGGTGGGATTATTTAAGGTGGGGGGAGGTGATTGTGGGGGTGTGGGTTTTTTGTGGTTTTGAAATTGGAGGGTATACATGTATAGAATTATTTTGAGTTTGGTAAATTAATGGGTGAAGTAAGGGTAATGTGGTGAAAGGGGGGAGTTAAGAATTTGGGGGTTATTAAAAAAGGGATGGAGGATTTGATTAATGGGTGAAGGGGGTAATGGATGGGGAAAGGTATTGATGCAACATAGTTATTTTGTGTAAGAGTGTGAGCAGTGGGGGGGTAGAGTGGGACGGTGAAGAATATTTTTTTTGGTGTTTGCACGGGGGAGAGGTGTAAATGAATGGGATGGGAGGGGGGGGAAAGGGGTAAGGGTATTGATTAGGGGTTGTTTTGGGGGGGGAATTATTGATGTTGGGGGAGTGGGGGAGTGTGTGAAGAATTGGTTGTTAAGAGTTGGGAGGTTTGATGGAAAGTTTGGGAAAAGGGGTATGATGGGGGTTTGTTGGTATGGGGGGGGAGGGTGGGGATGATTGGGGAAGGAGATATTGGGGTTGTGTGGGTGGTTTTTGGGAAGGGGGGGGGGGGGGGTGGTTTGGGTGGATAAGGGGAGGGGTTTAGTTTGAGGGGGGGGGTGGGGATGGGTGGGTTGAGGAAGGGAGTGTGAGTTATGGTGGTAATGGTGTTAGTTAATGGTGTAGGGTGGAAGTTATTTGGTTAGGGTAAGTAATGTGTTGTGGTAAGTTATGATTGGTTGGGTGGGAAGTAATGATGGATGGGGGTAGTTGAGTTGGTGTTATTTGGGTGTGATTGGTTAAAGGTGGGATGTTGGAATGTAGTGGGGGAATAAAGGGTAATGGGTGGTTTTAAAGGGGGGGAGGTTTTAGATGATGAAGGGGGGAATGGGGAGGGGAGGTTGTGATATTGAGGGGGTGGATTTGGTAGGTGGAGGAATATTTATTTTATGGGGGGAGGTTGGTTTGTGTTAAGGAAAGTGGAGAGGGAATGATGGGGTGGAATTGGAGGAAAGGTAGGGTGTGGGAAAGGGGGGGTGGGTGAATCTGGGGGGAAGTGGTGGGGGGTAGGGGGGGGATCTATAAGGCGTGCATGGGTTTACGGAGACGTGGAGATGAACATTTTAGACAGGGTACACATGGTTGGGTGGTATGGTCTAGGTTAATGTCTATGAGATGGACACGGTATAGAGGTGTAGGGACGACGATGTAGGTGTTGTGGGAGATTTGGGTGGGAATATATTGTGAAGGGTAGGGGATGGGGTTGGTATGTTTGGAGATATGTTTGGGGGGATGAGGGTGGATAGTGGGGGGATGGAGGGGTGGAAAGGGGGTAATGTTTTTTATGTATTGTTGATGATTGGGGAATAGGGGGGGGTTGGTTGAGAGTGGTTTGGGTGTGGTTTAGAAGCAGGTTTAGTGGTGGAGGGGTTTGAAGTAGGAGTTTGGGGGGTTGTGTGGAGGAGGGGGGTATAGGGGTATATGGTGATGGATGGGAGAAGATGTTGAGGTTTTAAGATGGGGGTGGTGGGTGATGTAAAGTTGAATTAAGGGTAGTGGGGTTAGATGGTAATTTTATTGGTTGGAATTTGGGGGGGTTTTGAAGGAATTGTTGAGTAGGGGGAGGATTGGGGGAAGGGTTGGGGTGTGAGGGGGAATGGAGTGGAGAAGTGTGAGGGGTTGGAGGGGATGAGGGGGATGTGTGGGATTGGGGAGGGTTTGGTTGGGGGATGG
Organism: Tanacetum coccineum; assembly: GCA_026074375.1. Lineage (NCBI taxonomy): Eukaryota > Viridiplantae > Streptophyta > Magnoliopsida > Asterales > Asteraceae > Tanacetum > Tanacetum coccineum. The sequence continues at coordinate 17,547 of BQNB010070875.1, forward strand.
GTGGTGTTGTTGGTTGATGGGGTTTTGGTTATTGGTGTAGGGGTTTGTGAGTATCACATTTTGGATATTAATTTAGAAGGTGGAATAAGATGGCACGCAACTGTGGTGATGCCCCGGCTCTAAGTATAGGCAAATATTTTTTTGCTTCTTGTTCAACTAACTATTCATTGTTCAGCACACAGTGTTTTAAGCTTATTATTAATAATCCACTGCATGTTTCTTAGAACATCTGATACCTCAGTAATTTGAGCTGATTGCATGATGCAATGATGTTTCTCTTCTTCCTCTACTGTAAGTTTCTCCCCAATTACATCACCATCATCCTATCAACAAAACTGTTCTGTTCTGCTCTTCTTCCAGCTCCTTGATCTATGATAAAAGAGTCTCTTTTCTTTCCATCATTTGTCCCCTATGGATTTGGGCATTCTCTAGCAAAATGACCATTTGTAACATTTGAAACATTCAACTTCTTTTTGTCAAAACCAACAGTTTGGGTTCCATCAATTCTGAACTCTTCTACTCAGTCTTTTCTTATAAAACTGTCTTCATCTCGAATAACAATCATGCTATAGCCATTTTTTCCATCTTTCAATGTCCACATCATCAATCTGTTCTAGGTCTTCATGAAGCAAGTCAAAATCTTCAGATTGTTTGGCAAAGAGTGAATAAATAACTTCATCAACAAAAACAACAGGAACTTCTCTTTCTTAAATATTGTTTGAAGAAGTAGGAGTATAAGTACTGTAGGCACCATTATGACCCGACTTAACCTTGTTAGTGCTGCTCTTGCTGTGTGAAACAAAAGCAACATTTTGAGCACTTGCAGATGATTTCGAGGTACTTGTGAGTTCTTGCTCAAAAACCCTAAGGTTATTATACAAGTCATTAACGGACAAAGTGTCAACATATGGTTTGGTTCTCATTGTCATTGCCAGATTTAACCAAGCTGGGGGCAAAGATCTAAGAAACTTGTGATTGCACTCCTTTATCTTGATACTTGTCCAGCACCATGGGCTTCCAACTGTGAGAGTAGTTGTTGGAACCTATCATATCCTTTTTCCAACCCTTCTGAACTGGATATAGAAAATACTTCAAACTGTTGTTTTAGAATAGCTTTCTACATCTTCTTTGAATTTGCATTACCTCCAAACCTAGTCCTGATGGCTTCCCAAATCTCTTTAGCATTATCCATTCCATGAAATCTTCTCAAATGTTCCTGAAATCCATAAGTAAGATGGTTCTACTTATTCTAGCCTCCTTCTCATTTTTCAACAGCATGAATTTTTTGCAGGCAGATAACTGGTGGAAGTTAACTAACAACACCTCTTTTCCAGTAGAGATTCTCTTCTTGAATTTCCCATTCTGAATTACCTTCCAAACATCATTATTACAATATATCAAGGAAAGCTCCAAATCCATAGGCCCATATATCATACGCCTCATTCTTCAAGAATTGCAAGTTAGAGCTGATATTGGAAATAGTGGTGTTGTAGGATGATTATTGTTGTTGTTTCGTTTTGGTTTATTGTTGCAGTACCATTGTCTAGATGCACTTCATGTATGATGCATCATCCGTCACTAAAATGTTGAAGTAATCAATCAGCTATTAGCAGTTGAGACATTTTTCTAGATCTAAAGTGATTGTTGTGTCTTTAGTTATTCTTCTTATTCAGAGTCCCTCTAGAGGCTCTGATACCACTTATAGGTCCTAAGTCTTGGATCAGATTAGCCTTTTGTAAGCCAATAGCTAACTTGAATAAATCCAAATCAACTATAAGAGAGACAATGACTATGAATACTATGTGCTAATGCGGAATCTTAACACAAGTACTAAGATAACAATTGTAAACTAACTTCGTATATTGCTATTAATTTCTATTAGGTTTGGATACCTAAACACTATGCCGTAGAGTTCCTTTTATACACCAAGGAAACCCTAAAGACTTTACAAACATAGTTAAATTGATAATGCATATCTTTCTAATATAACTCCTAAGAGATCCTCTATAGAAAACTATATAACTATTCTGTTACATAAACAACTTAACTAGACAAGGCCATACTAACGATAGTACTGCCAACTTAACTTAGTACTGGCATACTTAACTATGTCACAGACTAACTCTACCATACTTAAGTCTGTTTACAATAATTCCTAACAAAGTAGGAAAGAGGAAAGATGATTTCTTGGTTTTTGATTATGAATGCAATTGACATTGTTTGATCATGGTTTTGAGTGATCTGAACACTTTTGTAGAACTTAAGAACAAAAAAGGGACAAATTTATTCGTTAATGTTTAACAAACAATCCAAGTTGATAACAAAAAAACCTTAGGAACATTGGAACTCACCAACAGTAGTATGGATCACACTGTTTCCTTCATGCAAAAGATTATTTTCAAGGTGTTTAAAGATGGATTTTTCGTCTCTTGAGAGACCGTCGGAACGATGAAGCATGGGAATGTAGTGAACGGTATCTTTGTGTTCATTTTGAATGTCACTCGACATTTCGAACCTAAAAGAAATATTTCAATAAAGTAAGTATAATGTTTTCATGTTTTTTAGTTATGATGTTTTCTAGGTTCCCTATAATTTTTACATATAATGGAATTATTTGATTCAAAATGTATTGTCTTCAAGCCGAATGTCCCTGATATGACAATTTTAAAGTGATGCTCCCTTCAAACTACTGCATTGCGAGATTAAAAAACCACGTTTTTACTATTTGTACTAACAATGGCTAGTACACTGCTTGTTTCAAATGCCATGATCCTAGCATGATTAATTTTCAAAAAATTTTTCGACATGGGTTTATATGTATATTCAATTTTAAATTAATGCTAAGATATAATTCCCAATAAGGGAAGCGATAAATATTATCTATATTAATTTTATTCGATTCAATAAATCTAATTCTTAATAAACCCATAATTTTTACGGATAAATCTAATCCTAAGATTATATCAAAGAGAAGGATAAGAATATTACTTACAATGTGATTAGAAACAAGATTTGATTGATGATTCAATATGGTGATGAGAATGGTTGTGTTTTGGTTCGTCAATGATGGTTTTGGAGAGGGGATTCATTTAAATAGTGACAAAAGAGAAACTGATAAGTTTAAACATCAGGTGACCGATCTGTCGGATCCCTTTTGGAAGCGATCTGGCCTTCTTTACGAAGGGATCTGAGATTTATAAAACAAAATTGTCTCCTTTTTGTTATTATTTTTGACATAAGTGTTTGTTTGGGGTAATTTTCACTTATGAGCATTTTCCGTGATTAATCAAGTAGTCCAAAAATAATTTAGACGTGTGCTGGCGGAAGATTTACACTAAGAGTGTGTCGATTTACATGAAAATATGTAATAACTAACCTAAAACAAAAGTTGGTGCAACATTGACTAGATCCCTTTATGTTTTAACTAGGACAAATACACCCTCACCAAAACTTAACAATAAAGACCACACGATAGCTAAAATCTATAAAAACCAGGGATTTATATTCACCGGCTCGCTTGAGTTGGCCTGGCAAGCGCCACTTGCGAATTCATTTTTTACATAGTTGCTTTGTCGGGTTTCCTCTTAACTTTAAAACACTCGACACAGGGGAAACGTCAATAAAGGCATGGAATATGAACTATGAGCATTTGGGAACACCTCCAAATGAGGCTTAACTTAAGAGGAGTTAAAACGACATCCTCCCGCTTTTTAATTTAAATATAAATCCAACACAAATAATTATAATTCAAAACGCCTCTAGCCAAGGCCGAAATTTCTTTCTAAACCTAGTATGATCATATTTTCAACATACCATCTAATGAAGTATTTATTTGACCTTAATCCGTATTTACGTTGTTCCTAATCACGTAACGGGTTTTACTCCCTTATGAGTCAAACTAAGTCAAAGGTCACTTTGCGTAAACGCATCCTTTCCCGTTATGGGATATGCTTTACTTAAGATGCAAAGTACTTTCACCTGTCTTTTGCAAGAAGCGATGATTAGTGACAGATTCCCTTGTTGATTATCATGAATAAACTCTAAATGACTAAATAAGTATGTTGTATTTAGAGATAAATTATACTTTGAGTTTTCTCATCTCTTTACTTATAAATGATTTACAAACTTACATGTATTCCTCACATGTACAAGTCCACACTTCATCTACACAAACCTACAACCCATCCTACCTGATCACTTGTTTACCTTTCTTACCCAACAATGGATTCATCCTTCACAAAACACTCTTAATAATTCTTTCTTAAATCATAATTACATTTGCTCATGATTTTCTTTTTTATTGGCAATGTGATTATTAACCCAAATCAATCCTTTGATTTCATCCTTATCTTTATCATCTTCATCTTTAAACCTTCAAGCCTAAAACTTTCCTATACATAATCCATCCTAAAATAATACTCACACATGCCAACTCACATTCCCTTACACAATGTACCTTCCTTGTATGATGAGTTCATTTGTATATACCTATTCCAGGTCATTTTAACCCCTAAATCATGCACGCTCAATCTATGTGCAGATTATGTGCTAATTGTTTGTTTTTTTTTAGGTTTTTAAATTTTAGCATACGTTGGATGGCATTTAGGAAATACAACTTGACTTGGCTCATTGGGAGAATCAAGAAACCAACAAACTATTTACCTACAGACAACCAAAAACTCTTGAAGAAATGAATGCAATAAGCGTAACGTAGACAACGAACGTCCAAAAAACGGTTTCAAGGCGACACATCGAGATCTTTCAGAGTAACACCGGCGTTTGGATTTGACGAGGGCGTCAGGACGTAGCCGACTTAAACACAACAAAACCTGAATCTGGAAGAAATCAACTTGGCGACGCTTCACGACCAACAAAACCAACGAAGCCCGCCAGAATTCGAACCTACCGCATTTATCTAGCTTTCCTCTGCCCTTATAAAAATACAACCAACACCGATTTTAGGGTTTACAAGTGTGGCGTAACTTTGTATAACTTTTAGGTGACGAAACCTTAATAATTCTACAACTTTTAGCCGGTCTTTAGGGCCTCAAAACCCTATTGTAACTATCTTTAATCCATGTTTTAATCAAGTAAGATTGTTTATCTTTAATCATTCAATATGTCTATGTGTTTAATTTGATAATATGATGTTCTTGCTATTCTTTATAACATGCTAGCTAAACCCTCCTTAGTAATTTACTTATGAATTGTATGAAACTTAGATTTAGATTCCTTTTAATGTTGCTTCCTGTGATGAGATAGTCGTGTTAGCTTAGAAAAACTAGCATAAGATATTAAATTGCATAGACATCTAGAAATGCGAGTGGGAGAAAGGATAACCATCGTAACATGCTTTTATACTACCTTACCCCTAATATGGTTGATCCCTCTTAAGATATTTCAATTGCATTTAATATACTCTTAGGCCCTTGTAATATTTTTCATACTACCTTACGTGTCATTGCCTAAAGAAATATTATATAGACGGCGGGTTGTGGTAATCATATCAAGTGACTTAGAGAAGTCGCAACACTTACACAGATCAACACAATGTGTGACAAGCAACAGGATTAGTGAGAAGCCCATCTAAGGAGTAGTACATGATTAAGTAAATACAGTTTTTTATCATAAAGTTATCACCATAATTAGGATTATATTTATTTTAATAGTTAAAAACAAACAAACCTGCTCCAAAACAATGATTTTTTACTGCTTACTATAAAATAAAAATTACAAAAAAATCTTCTCTCAACCCTGTAAACCTTGTAGATCTTGATCAACCTGTGGTAGCCTTTCTTAAATTCCAACCTATTCCCTTAGAGAACGATAACAACCCCCGAGTCTTGCCTATACTACACTACAACGATTAGGTACACTGCCTAGGGAGTTGAAAAACTTCTTGTTGAAGTCTTTACGACAACCGAACCCCAACATCAAGTTTTTGGCGCTGTTGCTAGGGAATAGTTAGGTATTGATCATAGTTTAACTTAGTTCTACTTGCTTGAATCCTTTCAAGTAAGATTTAATTTCTGCATATTAGCTTTCTTGTAGTCTATCTGTTATTTGTATTATCTGTTTCATAACCCATTCTCGTCAACCACCATAGGAGACGAGAATCCTATCCGCACTCTAGAAGACTACTCCAAACCTAGTCACGAGGGCTATAGGAATACCATCGAGCTCCCCTTAGGGAGCAACATGGTACCTCTTTGATCCGACACCATTCGGTTGGTGCAAAACGGATACTCATTCCACGGACTTTAGTCCAAGGATCCAAACCAACACCTCAAGGATTTCCATAAACTTGTGGCATCACTTGACCTTAACGGTGAAAATAGGGAAAGAACGCGCCTGCATTTATTTTAATTTTCCCTTCGCGATCAAGCTACCAATTGGCTTAAACGTATTTCAGCAGTATCCATCACCACATGGGAGGATCTTACTACCCAATTCCTTGCTCAATTCTTTCCACTGGGAAGGACCGCTAAACTCCGCAATGATATCCTGATGTTCCAACAATATCATGGAGAATCTCTATCCGAAGCATGGACTTGTTTTAAAGACTTACTACAAAAAGTCCCTCATCATGGCATAGACCTTTGGCTTAAAGTCCAAATTTTTTATAACCATATCAATCCCGTCACAAGACGAACCATTGACCAATCGACCAGTGGTAAGCTTCGTGACCTCAACGTTGAAGAATCCTGGGAATTATTAGAGGACCTTGCCCTCTATGACAATGAAAGTTGGAATGACCCAAGGGATTTTGCTAAGCCGGTCAAGGCAATCGCATTGCCTCAAGATGTCCCGAGTACATCCGACCGCAGTGTAATTGAGCTCAAAAATCAAGTCCAATGCTTGATGGAAGCTTATCTTGCTTCAACACAACCTACTCAAGTGAACAAAATCACTTCCTCATGCTCAAAACTAATCCGGATCAGCAACATGTCTTTTCATAAATACTCCCAAAAATCCATCCAAACGCCACAATAGTGCTTATTCTAGCCTAATCCCGATCACTACCAAACCAACCAACAAAACCACACTTAATCTAACCTAATCCCTTCATTTCTATTGTTGCAACACATTAGCGCAACAGTAAATACTTTTTATGTGAAGTTGTATCTGTTATAACTGTCACGTGCGTACTGTGAACTTGTGGTCCACCTTTAATACTAAACTTAAACATATGAATTCACTCAACTTTATGTTGACGTTTTAGCATGTTTTTCTCAGGTACTTAGCTGTGGATGTCTTTTCTTGCTTTATGGTGTTGCCTTGCATTGGACCGATTTTCAAGAGCTATTATCTATGAATAACATCGTTGTCAATTTCTAAAACTTTTCATTCGTTTCCGCATATTATCTTGAACTTATGTAAAACCTTAACTATTTTACTTAATGCAATGATGTTAGATTTTTAAAACGTACCCTTAGAGGTTGTTCTTTGTATCTTGTGTGATGTATATTATGACGTCACGCCTCCGGACATGTGTTTCCGTCCAGGCCCTGTTTGGGGGTGTGACAAATTGGTATCAGAGCCAGGTTTATAGAGAACCAGGTAGTATATTTAGGTCTGCTCTATAACCAGTATGTGATCCTACGTACTCTTATCTAATCCATATCGATCTTATAATAATAGCATCTAATATATATATATACATAAGTACGGATTATATATCATATTGCCATAATTACTTTACACATCATTTTTGCCATATCATATTTTGTATCTTACTTATTTCTCGACAATGCTTGCACATTGCATGGTTTCATATAAAGGAGATTTATATAAACTTTTGCTTGTGCAGGTTATGGCAGCTCCTGTTATTTCCATTTCGTTAGATTCGTCTGAGGGTGAGTTATCCTTATTGGTTCTATTTCTGTTAAGGTTTTGGTTGCACCGGAGGTGGGGGCGGCTGCAGTTGCCTCACCTGCCAGGGTACTTGAGCTTGATACTCATTCATCGTCAGAGGTTGATCCATCGGAGAGTTCACTACCTTTCGTATATATAATGGTTTCACCTTTTCTGTGTTTAGACGATTCAGAGTCAGATGCTAAGATACCCGAGAGGCATGTATCGCCTACACCTCATGATGCTATGCTTACTAGATGGAGGAGCAGAGTTGCATCATGATCATCATCACCTACTACTTCTACTCAAGAGATCCATACTGCTGCCATTTTACCCGCACCATCTGCTATTGTTGCACCATCATCTGAGTTTCCACTTGCACCTGTTATTGCCTCACCCGAGATTAGTCGACGACGATCTATTCTTATTTGACTCGGGTAGGACATTCCCATTGGTCGACTTTACTGTACTCATCCTGGTGCGCCATGTAGGGCATTGACTGCGAGGAAGCTGGTTAGACCTTTACCTTCTCATCGTTTAGCATTAAGGTACACATCACATCACTTGGATCGTTTTACTTTCGGATCATCATCGAGTCATTCATTGTTAGGAATTATTGTAAACAGACTTAAGTCTGGTAGTTATAGAGTTAAGTCTGGTAGACGTAGTTAAGTCTGCCAGTACTAAGTTAAGTCTGGCAGTACTATAGTTAGTACTGGCCTGGTAGTTAAGTCTGTTTATGTAACAAAATAGTTATAATAGTTATCTTAGAGATATCTTAGGAAAGGATATGTTATCCTTTCACACGTTTGTTAAAGCCTACTTAGGGTTTCCTTGGGAGTATAAAAGGACCTTACGTACTTCAGTTAGTGTTTAGGTATCCAAAAAAAACCTATAGAATTTTAATAGCAATATACGAAGTTAGTTTTACAATTGTTCTTCTTAGTACTTGTGTTAAGATTCCGCATTAGCACATAGTATTCATAGTCATTGTCTCTCTTATAGTTGATTTGGATTTATTCAAGTTAGCTATTGGCTTACAAAAGGCTAATCAGATCCAAGACTTTGGACCTACAAGTGGTATCAGAGCCTCTAGAGGGACTCTGAATAAGAAGAATCACAAGAACATAAACAATCACTTTCAGATCTAGAAAAATGTCTCAACCTGCTAATGATGATTACTCTCAACATCTTAGTGATGATGAAGCATCATACCATGAAGATGCATCAGATAATGGTACTGCAACTAATAAACCAAAAAACAACAACAAACAATCCTCTACAACAAACCTACAATTTCAAATATCAAACTCCCAATTCTAAAGAAGGAGGAGTATGATATATGGGCTATGGAGATGTAGCATTACCTTGAATATATTGATAATGTTGTCTGAAAGGTAATTCAAAATGGAAATTCAAAGAAGAGAATCTTAAATGGAAAAGATTGTGTTGTTAAAACACTTCCATCAATATTTGGTGCGGAAATTCATGCTGTTAAAAAGGAGAGGAAGGCTAGAACCATTCTTACTTTATGACAATCCAAAGGAACATCTGAGAAGGTTTCATGGAATGTATGATGCTAAAGAGATTTGGGAAGCATCAGGACTAGGTTTAGAGGTAAAGCAAATTCAAAGAAGATGCAGAAAAGTGTTCTAAACACAGTTTGGAAGCATTTTTCTTATCCAGTCAGAGGGGTTGGAAAAAAAGATATGATAGGTTCCAAACACTACTTCCAGTTGGTAAGCCCATGGTGCTAAGTATCAAGATGAGGTGGATGCAAATTACCAAGGTTTCTCAGATCCTTTGCCCCTAGGTTGGTCAATAGTTCTCGGCAATGACAATGAGAAACCTAAACCAGAATGTTGACACTTTGTCCATTGATGTCTTGTATAATAACCTTTGGGTTTTTGAGCAAGAACTCACAAGTCACCTCGAAATCATTGGCTAGTGCTCAAAACGTTGCTTGTTTCACACAGCAAGAGCTGAGCCACTACAAGGTTAAGTCTGGTTCATATGGTGCCTACAGTACTTATACTCTATTCTCTCAAACAATTTCAAGAAAGAGAAGTTTCCTGCTGGTTTTGCTGATAAAGTTTATTTATTCACTCTTTTGCTCAAACAATCTGAAGATTTTGGACTTGCTTCATGAAGACCCTAGAAACAGATTGATGATAGTGGACGTTGAAGAGATGGACTAAATGGAGATAGCAATGATTGCTATTCGATAAGAAGAAAGTTTTATAAAAAGACTGGAAGGAGAGTATGATTGATGGAAACAAAAACCTTTTGTTTTGCAAAATGAAGCTTGATGTTTCAATGTCCACAACAGACTAGTCATTTTGCTATGAGAATGCCCATCAGGAGACAATGATGGACGGAATAATAGACTCTTTTTTATCAAGATCAAGGATTTGAGTGGAAGATAAGAGCAGAATCAGAACTGTTTGTTGACTATGGATGATGGTGTTGTCAATTGGGGAGAACATACAGTAGAGGAAGAAGAGACAAATCATGCACTCATGGTAATCAGCTCAAATACTGAGGTATCTATATGTTCTAAAACTTGTATTAATTCATATAATAAGCTTAAAACACTGTGTGATGAACAAATGAATCAGTTAGGTGAACAAGAAGCAAAAATACTTGCCTATACTCTAGTTGTTAAGAAATTAGAAGCTCAAATTGTTACTTTTCAAAAGCAGCAATTATCTCTAAATGAACAGCTTACATTTCAAGCAAATGAAATATATGCAAAAGATGAAAAGCTTAAAAGATATAGGAGAATAGGAATGAAAGCTGTAAAAGAAAAGGAACAATTGAAGAAAATAGTAGATTCATAGAAGGATGCTTCTAAAAACCTTTAGAAATTAGTTGATTCAGGTATGACTTCAAATAGTAAAGTTGGCTTAGGGTATGAAATAAAATCAAACAATGAGGTTTTAAGCTATGAGGAAGAAATGAATCGATCTGTGTTCAAGTGTACAGAAGAAGACTATATTAACAAACCTTTGTACAGTAGATTTACAAAGACTAATAGTTTCAAAGGAGTTCCACATCCATTAACTGGAGACTATACTCCTAAACCACAAGAGGAAATTGATGATTCTTTGTATGTTTATGGTAAAAAGGGACCTTAAAAGCCTGAAATTAGTGACTCATACCACAACTTTACTGAGCATTCTACCTGTCAATCAAATGACAATGAAGGATCTTGTGGAAATACCTCTTAGCACTCTTCTAAGTCTGAATCAGAAAGTATAAGTGTAACAAATGAGATGTCTACGTCTAAGTCTATAATACTAATGAAAAAAGTTAGTTGAATCAAAAGAAGTTGAAACCTACTTTGTGCTACACTACGTTAAAATTTCCTAGGCAACAAATGAAAAATCAAGGGACATCTGAAGTTAAAGGAAAGAATTAGAAATCAAAATGATGGAAAAGAAACTAAGTGATGGTTATTCTTTCATCAAGGAAAAAGTGTTTTGTTGTGGCAGCCTAAGTCATCTGATCAAAGATGTGACTATTATGATTAGAAAATGGTAGAGGAGATTTGAGTTTTAAGAAAACAAAGGGTTTTATATAGTAACAGGTGGAAAAAACCAGTTTGGACTATTGAAAACAGGGTTAATCATGCTAATCCTTTGTACCTAGACCATTACTACTTAATGCTGTTAGGAAAAATGTTACTTTGTTAGGGCCTAATGTTAATTATGGTAGGGGTAAATGTTATTCGGTTAGGCCTAATGTTTTAATCGGTAGGGTAAATGTTAATTATGTTAGGCTTAATGTTAATTCTATCAGGATCATGTTAATACTGGTAGATACACAACCAGTAACTACCTGTAACTTATAAAACTTTTAGTCCTGTAAGACTCAGGTGAATTAAGTTTAATCAAAGAAGTCTTTTTTCAAAATCACATTCACTAATCATCGTGAGAAGACCCATTGTTAGAAATGAGCTTAAGACATGACTTATTTCTCATGTTGTAAAGGGATATTGGGGCATGCTGTTAGACACTCCTCAGCAGGTTATAATTGGAGGAACCAAGACCAAACTTTAATATATAGTGGATCCAATTTTTTATTTAGAATTGTGCATGCTAAAAGGTCAAACAAGGCAGACCCAAGCTGTAAAGGCTGGTCCTTAAGAGGAAACTAATTTCTCTTTTTCATGTGCCAGGATCATCCATCAAGAACATGGAGGACAGAATATATTTGTAGTGTGATACCTCAGGGGACATGAATGGTAACAAGGATCACCTGGATGATTGTGAAGAATGGATAAGGGGATCTTTTTACATTGGAGGTAGCAAAGGCTACATAATGTAAAGGTAGGATAAGAGTTGGTAATTTCGTTTTGATAGTGTGTCTTTGTAAAAGAAATTGGCATTTTAATCTTTTCTCAATATCACAAATATGTGATAAGCAGCACAAGGTTCTTTTTACTGAAACTGAATGTCTTGTTGTGTCTCCTGACTTTAAGATGCCTGATGAAAATCAGATACTTCTTAAGGTCCCTAGGCAAAACAATATGTACAGTTTTGATATGAAGACACCTGGTCTCACAAAAGATTATGCTTGTTTGATTGCAAAAGCCACATCTGATGAATCTAAATTGTGGCACAGGAGGTTAGGTCATATAAATTTTAAACACTTAAACAAACTTGTGAAGGGAAACCTTGTAAGAGGTCTACCTTCCAAGGTTTTCAGAAATGACCATACATGTGTTGCCTGCCAAAAAGGTAAGCAACACAAGGCCTCCTGTAAAGCAAAGTTAGAAAGAACCATTACTGTACCATTACACACCTTGCATATGGATCTTTTTGGACCAACTTCTGTAAAGAGTATTAATCATGCAAGTTATTGCCTTGTAATTACTGATGACTGTACCAGATTTAGTTGGGTATTCTTTTTGGCTACTAAGGATGAAACTAGTGGGCCATCATTAAAACTTCATTAGGCAGATTGAAAACCAGCTTAATCATAGGGTTAAAATCATTAGATCAGATAATGGCACTGAATTTAAGAATAGAAATATGCTTGAATTTTGTGGGAACAAGGGAATAAAACAAGAGTATAGCAATGCCCGAACTCCACAGCAAAATGGAGTTGCTGAAAGAATGAACAGGACCCTAATTGAGGCAGCTAGGACTATGCTAGCTGACTCACTCTTACCAACTACTTTTTGGGCAGAAGCAGTTAATACTACTTGTTATATCTTCAATAGGGTAAGAGTGACTAAACCTCAAAACAAAACTCCTTATGAGCTTTTGTTTGGCCACAAACCAATGATTAGCTACATAAGACCTTTTGGGTGTCATGTTACCATTTTAGATACTCTTAGTGTACTTGGCAAGTTTGATGGTAAATCAGATGAGGGTTTCTTAGTTGGTTACTCACTAAACAGCAAAGCCTATAGGGTATATAATTTAGTAACCAAGAGGGTAGAAGTAAATCTGCATGTAAATTTCTTGAAGAAAAACCAAAAGTAATGGGTAGGGGTATAGTGGATGGTATTGATATTGATTATCTCATTGATTCTATGAATCTAATTTTCTGTGTCTTTGGAAACTCAGCTAACCCCATGCAGGCACTTCAGCAGTCACTACCCATGCAGGTATTTCAAAAGTAACTAACAGTGCAGGTACTCCAAATACAAATGCTTCTGAGGAAGAAGATGAGGCTGAGGAGCTTATTATTGTACCTACAGCAGTTCAGCATACTGCAGCAAAGGTTGGAACAAGGAAGCCTTCTACAAATTCAAAGAAAGAAGAGTGTTTGACAGAGCTTCAAAACCTTAAAACACAAGAGAAGGAGGCTTATTCTACTGGCATTTCAGAAGATACTCCTAAAATTCTAGCTTTTTAAAAGAGGACCTGTGGATACAACTTGCTCAAAAGCATTTAAGGGAAGTAACTACTGACAAAGCTACCAGTACTAACTCAGTTAATCTCTGGCAGTGCACTAAGCTAATATCAAACCTGCTGATCAAGATAATTCAGATATGCCAGAGCTCACAATCTTTAACAAACCTCAGAAAGGGATTTTTGATGAAGCTTCTTATGATGAAGAGGGTATGGTCCATAATTTCAATAACCTACCAACAGAAGTAGCTGTTAGTCCCATTCCTACTCTTAGGTTCACAACATTCACCCACAAAGCCAAATACTTGGCAATCCTAAGTCATCTGTGCAAACTAGAAGCAGAGTGAAGCAAACTTCAGGAGCACTATGCACTTGTGAGTTATGTTTAAATGTACGCAAAGGATCAATCTCAAGATCAACAACATTGTTTGTTTGCCTGCTTCTTATCTCAGGAGGAACCTAAAAAGATTTTTGAAGCTTTAAAAGATGACAGTTGGGTTGAAGCTATACAAGAGGAGTTGTTACAGTTTAGGCTGCAACAAGTATGGATTCTAGTAGATCTACCTTATGGAGCAAAGGTGATTGGAACAAAATGGGTATACAGAAACAAAAGGGATGAAAGAGGAGTAGTTGTCAGAAATAAGGCAAGACTAGTGGCCCAAGGTCACAGACAGGAAGATGGTATTGACTATGATGAGGTTTTTGCTCTTGTGGCAAGAATAGAAGCTATCAGGTTATTTTTAGCCTTTGCCTCATTTATGGGGTTCATAGTATACCAAATGGATGTCAAAAGTGCATTTTTGTATCGCACTATAGATGAAGAGGTTTATGTTTCTCAACCTCCGAGTTTTGTTGATCCTGATCATCCTAAGAAGATTTATAAGGTTGTCAAAGCTTTATATGGACAACATCAAGCTCCTAGAGCTTGGTATGATACTCTATCAACATTTCTAGAGAAGCATAGATACAGAAGGGGTACTATTGACAAGACTTTATTTATTAAGAAGGACAAGAAGGATATCATGTTGGTTTAAGTGTATGTAGATGATATCATTTTTGGCTCTACTAGAAAGTCTTGGTGTAATGAATTTGAGACATTGATGAAAGGCAGATTTCAAATGAGTTCTATGGGTGAACTCATATTCTTCCTTGGATTACAAGTCAAGCAAAAGACAGATGGAATTTTTATTTCTCAAGAAAAGTATGTTACAGACATGCTAAAAAAGTTTGACCTTGCAAGTGTGAAAACTACAATAACTCCAATGGAGACCAAGATGGCATTGACAAAAGATGAGGAAGCTGATGAAGTGGATGTACACTTATACAGATCTATGATAGGTTCTCTCATGTATTTAACTGCCTCTAGGCCTGATATAATGTATGCAGTATGTGTTTGTTCTCGTTTTCAGGTCACTCCCAAGACTTCACATCTCAATGCTGTGAAGAGAATCTTTAAGTACCTTAAGGGCAAACCCAAATTGGGATTATGGTATCCTAGATAATCACCTTTTGACCCGGAAGCTTTCTCTGATAGTGATTATGATGGGTCAAACCTTGACAAGAAATCCACAACAGGTGGTTGCCAATTTCTTAGACAAAGACTTATCTCATGGCAATGCACGAAACAGACCATAATGGCTACTTCTACAACTGAAGCTGAATATGTAGCTGCTACAAATTGCTGTGGACAAGTATTGTGGGTTCAA
>BQNB010070876.1:8122-32970 GCA_026074375.1 Tanacetum coccineum
ATTGAAGAGTTCAAGTCAAGAATAATAACAATGACTCCAAGCAATTTTGTTAATTCGAGATAATGATGGCTACATCTAGTCTCATTTGATTCTTTCAAGACTTCGTGCATTCTTATTATTCTCGTTCACACAGATAATATAAGTAAAAAGAGGACAATTAAATTAAATGTTAAATAGTTTACTGGTTAATTTGTCATTTTAAAACTTTGCTTAGAAAATTGTTAGATTCGAGTAGTATGTCAATCAATCAACAATATGAATCACAACTAAAATATCTAATATAATGAACTAAGTAAACAATAACACTAAAGAGATAGAGAAAGAAACGATCAAACCAAGACACCAAGATTTATAGTGGTTCGGCAACGAAGCACCTCTTCGTTCCTACTCCACTCGAGATTTCACTATGTCAACAAGCTCCCTTTAGGCGGAGAAAACCGTTTACACGTCGCTTACTTTCTTTTCCTAGACTAAGCTAGATGTCGAGTCCTAATCTTAGCTAGAAGCAATCTAAGACTTCACTAAGTCTTTATACACTCACAAGATATATACTCTTGGATTGACACACAATCCAAATAACAAATACACAATTTACACAATTGGATCTACACACAATCCAATTTACACAACAACACAAAGTTAATATAATAAAAGACTTGTGATCTTGAGGAGGAAGAATGAGATCACTTAAAATAATTCGATATGTAGAAAAATAACGATTGTTCTCTCTGTCACTTGATTGAGAAGAAGAAGGGAGTAAGACAGAATTAAACCTTGAAACAAGATCAAGGATGTTAGTGATAAAGATATTTGGTTTTAGAAAGAAAGAAAGAAGAAGAAAGTAGATCTGAGAAAATTCATGGCAAGAGGTTCTGTTTTTCAGATGGGGTGGCCTAGTATTTATAGGAGACAAAAGAGCCGTTTGCTGGTGGCGGTCCCAAATATATAAGGGGGCCGCCGTAGACTATGCTCCTCTTTTTTGTCTTTTTGGTGGGAATGTGTTACTAGTTTTAAAGAACCTTCCATTTTTGGGGGGAAAATCTGATTCAAATTTTATTTTTTTAATAATACATTTCTTTTATAAATAAAAGATTTTATTTTTATATTTTTATAAACACACTTTTGTAGAAATGTAAGGTTTAAGAAAAATATTTTCTTAATCACTAATCATGTTTAATAATTTGTTTATTCATACCTTAAGTGATTAATCTTAGAAATAGAATTTTACAGTTAGTAATTTATAAACGTTTATTTTTATCGTAAACGTTTTTACATTTTGTTATTATCAAAACATCGAGAAGTCAAAAAATATAAATAACGTTTTAGACATTATTTGTATTAACAATCTCCCCCTTTTTGACGATGACAAAATATAAACTCATTTAGTATAAAATTAGAGGTTTATAAAATTACTAATGAGTTTAATTCTATTTCTCCCCCTTTTTGTCGAATCCAAAAAGGTTGATTGTCGAATTGTAGTAGAGAGAAAGAACTCAACGATTAAAGACTCCCCCTTAATGTATGCTCCCCCTCGTTCGGGGTACCAAGGGATCGATCATACGATAATTTCTTTGCTATAAAACAAGGTTAGAAGTACAAGTGCAAGCCAACATAGCATGACAAATATCTCAACATTATAATCCACACTGTAGAAACTAGAAGCGGGGGTTGAATAGTTTTACCGGTTAATTAGCATTTTAAAAGTTTGCTTATGAAATAGTTTGATTCGAGATGTATGTCAATCAACTAACAATAGAAGTCAGAACTAAACTATCTAAATAATTGCTTGGGCTAAATAATAAGTAAAGAGATAAAGAAAGAAACAATCAAACCAAGACACCGAGATTTATAGTGGTTCGGCAACGAAGCACCTCTTCGTTCCTACTCCACTCCCCGAGCACTCCACTCGAGATTTCACTATGTCAACAAGCTCCCTTTAGGCGGAGAAAACCGTTTACACGTCGCTTACTTTCTTTTCCGACACTAAGCTAGATGTCGAGTCCTAATCTTAGCTAGAACCAATCTAAGACTTCACTAAGTCTTCAAACACTCACAAGATCTACACTCTTGGATTGACACACAATCCAAATCACACCAATATACAATCTACACACTTGGATCTACACTTGATCCAATTAATACAACAACACAAAATAAATCTAGTGGATGTTTGTGATCTTGAAGAAGAGAAGAAAGAAAGATCACTTGATAACAATTCGTATGTAGAAGAATACGAATGTTCTTCTCTTGCACTTGATTAGAAGGTGAAGAAGGGAGGAAGAAAGAATTAATCACTTGAAACAAAATCAAGATATGTTAGTGAGATCAAGATATGTGTATTAGAAAGAAAGGAAGAAGTAGAGAAAACTAATCTGAAAATTTTTTTGGCAAGGAGGAATTCTGATTTGAAATGGGTGGCCCCAGTTATTATAGGGGACAAACATATAAAGTAAAAAAAGTAGCCGTTGCTGGTAGCGGTCCCGGCGGCCCCTTAATATATAAGGGGGCCGCCGCCCCTATAAAGGGGCCGTCAGTAGACTCCGCTCCTTTTTTTTGTTCTTTTGTGGTGAAGGTCTATATCTGTTATGGAACCTGTCCCATTTTGGGGGAAAATTTGACAATTCGAATTTATGTTTATAAATAAAACATTTCTTTAATTAAAAAATATTACGTTTTTTATATTTTATAAAACATTTTTGTGGAAGTATAAGATTTAAGAAAAAATTATTTTCTTGATCACTAATCATGTTTAATGATTTGTTTATCCATACCTTAAGTGATTAATCATAGAAATATAATTTTATGATTATTAATTTATAAACGTTTAATTTTATCGTAAACGTTTTCACATTTTGTTATTATCAAAACATTGAGAGGTCGAAAAATATAAATAACGTTTTTGGACATTATTTGTATTAACAATCTCCCCCTTTTTGATGATGACAAAATATAAACTCATTTAGTATAAAATTTAAAGGTTTATAAATTATTAATGAGTTTAATTCTACTTCTCCCCCTTTTTGTCGAATCCAAAAAGGTTGATCGTCGAGTTGAGTAGAGAGAAAGAAGTTGACGATTAAAGACTCTCCCTTGATGTAAGATCCCCCTTGTTCGGTGCACCAAGGGATCGATCTTACGATAATTTGTTTGCTACAAAACAAGATTAAAGGTTCAAGTGCAAGCAAACATAGCATGACAAATATCTTAAAGATTCAATCCACACATTTTAAAGCATAAATATAAGTTCATGAAAACATAAATAAACCATATATATCACACTGAAAATAAATGATAATACAAGCATACATAATCAAACTTAAGACATAAACATATGTAAGTCATACTATGAGATTAGACTAGTAGATGATTCTTGACATTCAAATAATATATTTAAAGGAGAGGTGTTTGGTAGTGATGGATGAATGGAAAAAGAGTTGATGGCACCAATTAAAGAGATTTAAATTCAGTCAAGTCCATCTTTTAAAGTATTGAATTCTTTTCGAGTACCCAAGCAACAATGACAAAAGTCCGAGTGAAAGTTGACTTGGTCAAGGAAAGGAGGGTGAGTGGACGGTGTAGAAGAAGGTGAATGACAAGTTAATTCGATTGCATGTTGGATATTGATATCAAGAAGATTGTGAGGGTGTAGAAGTTCATGCAAACGGTTTTCATGAAGATTTGGAATAGAAGTGTGTGGGTGTAAGGAGGAGGATGTGAGATTTGGTGAGTTAGGAGAGGGTGGCATAGGAGTGTTATCAAGGATTTGAGAGATTGGTGGAGATGTAGGTAGAGAGTGATTTAGAGATAAAGGAGGTGAGTATGGTAAGAAATGAGTGTGTCTCCAAGAATCAATGATTGATTTGTGCGACTTTTCCACAATAGTTTCTAGGAGAAGACATATTTGAGGTGATAAGAGTAGTGGTGAAGAGGGTAATGTTTATATAGGAGAGTATATGGCAAAGCATGATATGCTAGTATTGAGGTGTAAGAAAGTGTTTTGATGATAATGGAAATGACAGCCTTTTATGAGTGGATTGGTCAAAGGTTCAGAAAACGAGAAAAGACAGCAAAGAAACATGTTTGTTGTAGGCGGTCCCTTAAAGTTAGGCGGTCCCATATATATCAGGGGGCCGCCCAATCATTTATGGGGCCGTTTTCTAGGTTTTAAATTTTTTCAAAAATTAGTCTTTTGTGTTGAAATTTTTGAACAGGGTTGGAAGGGTGGTAGTGATATCTCCATTTCATCAAGAATCATACAATCTAATCAAATGACTATATAAAAAGAGATCATGCAATAAGATCAAGTAGAATCATACAAGTAATTCAACTAAGTGTCATATAGCAGGTAGGAGATCATGACATAGTTATATTATGCACTAACATAGGAAATAGTGGCAAATGTTAAGAGCATAATCATAATACATATGTTAAGTAATAATCAAGACAAATCTCAACTAGTATTTGAATCAACACTTGAGTCTTTATCGGAGGATATGTAGACGATGGATTAAAGATGAGTGGGATGAACCCATGGTTTCATGGATCCCCAATATGTTTTGTATTTTGGATTACGAAGATGAGGGTTGGTGTTGATAATGTGTTTATATAGACGACTTAAAATGATTCCATATGGTATTTGGAGTAATAGGTTAAAAAATAAAAAAAATTGATACTTTCGATTCTTTTTAATAGAAAGTTATGTGAAATTGAATAGAGTGCTAGTTAGAGATGCAATACATCATTGTTGACATGATGATGTCAAGAAAGAAAGGGTAGTTATTTTGAGTACCAAAAGCATTGTTCCTTGAAATGATTTCATGTCCTAGATCTTAGTTTTCAACACAAAGTCTATCTTTTGAGAATTTTGTTTGGAAAGATGGTTTGTCCAGATATTGTTAGGGATTGAATTATTGCTTTTGGAGTTGGGATATTAGTTTTAAATGGTGGGAAAGAGTTTAGATTCATTCTCAAAGAGTCAAGAGATGAGTCTTCAGAGTAAGAACATTGACCTTGAGATGGAATAGAGAGAATTGACGCGAATGATTCAAATGAGTATCTAAAGACTCCTTTCAATGCCGAAAATTTGACATGGGTGTTTTGATTGTTTTCATGGATTATTTCCATGGATGAGACAAATTCAAGTAGAAATCTAGGACAAATGACCTCATGTAGCTTATATATTTTGGTGAGGTTAATGATTTCAAACATTGTTTTAATTTTGTCGTATTTGGTTGATTCGGGTTCAACACGATGACCTTCGTGAATAGCTCTACATTCTAGATTTTGAATGATGGGTTTCAAACAGTTAGGTATGTAGGAATCATTTGAGATTATTGGAATGTATGATTTTGTGTGGCGAAGTTCGTCTTCTAAACTCATTTCACCTAAAATTTAAAGAAAGTCATTTTAGTAAGGTTCCCATCCCAAACACTATGTCTAGTGTGTGTCTATATGTAACAAATGTGGAGTAACGATTAACTCGACCTATACATAAAATCTTAAGAGTTAATTCAATACGCTCCCATAGTTTGATTTTGCTCATATTCGAAACAAACAAGTCGACAAATTACATATAATTAAATGTAACTCTAAATATGTAATGAATCATTATGCTTGTGTTTTGATTTGAAAACGTTTTTGGGTTGTATTAACAATGCAAAACAACAATTTTATTGTGTTCCTAACGTGAGTGATTTTGTAAAATGAAATTGGGGTTTTGGTTAAAAAGAAATAATTTTTTGACAAATCCTATCAATGTATGCAAATCCTATATCTACGGGAAGCATTTTAGTTATACATTGTATCCTAGTGGTTTTAATTGAACAAATTTGAAAGAAAAATGAAAAATACCCAATTTACAATTTTTGTGTTCATATCAATAACCCTAGACTCAAAATGACAGAAATGGTTTGAAATGACATACAATTGAGATCTTAAGAGAATGTTAAGGAATGATTATTGATGTTTGAATTGATTCCAATTAAAAGTTTTAATTGTCGAATTTGAGTTTTTGTGATTTTGGGGTTGTGTTCGTCAAGCCGCTGGTAAGAGGGGGTGTTTGTTTTTGTGTTTTGAAATCTTTGGTTTCAGGTGTACATATTTCGTTTTCTCTAATGGCGATCCCATATCTCCTGGCGGTCCATTATATATAAGGGGGCCGCCAATAGGGGGCCCCCCCCCCGCCCGCAAAAGGCATGATTTTCTGACTTTTTTTGACAAAAATTGAATAGGAGGAGTGACAAATGTAACTTGCATTTCGCATTTTAAATGTGTTTAAAGTACTTCGGATGAAGTATTTAAGTTGTCACGACACGGAATGGAACACGGACTAGAATGAGACAGAAGAAAGAGATGCGTACTTAATATGATTTATGGAATGTGTTCCATCATTCCTAAACCAAGACGTAGATAGTTAAACGATTCACGTTTAAGGGGTTTTAGTGAGAATGTCGGCAATGTTGTCGACGGACGGTACTTTTTCGATAGATATATGTCCTTTTTGAACATTATCACGGAGGAAGTGTGACGAATTTCGATGTGTTTGGTACGAGAGTGTTGCACCGGGTTTTTGCTAAGGTCAATCGCGCCTTTATTGTCGCACTGTGTAACGATTGGAGACTTCATCGAGTCGTACGTCGTAGTCGATGAAAGGCTTGTGTTTCAATCCATAGTCTTGTTGACTATGCCTTTCCGGCGCTTACGTATTCAGCTTCGGTAGTGGATATAGCAAGAGCGGTTTGTTTCTTCGAGAACCAAGATGTCAAACAACATCCCACGAATGTACAAATACCGCATAGTTGCTCTTTCGGTCCACATAATCTCCACATGATCAGAGTCGGCATATACTACTCTTTCTATGCCGGTCCCCTTAGGATACCATAATCCTAAGTGTGTAGTGCCTTTAATGTATCAGAAGATACGTTTAACCGCTTCTAGGTGAGAGGTTTTGGGAGCCTCTTAGAAGCGGGCACAAAGGTAGACACTAAACATATAATCGGACCTACTTGCCGTTTAGGAGATATGTAAACTACCTATCATGCCAAGATACTTGGTACTAATCATACCTGGCTCACACTCTTCATCTTTCGTGAGTTTAGTATCGGAGGACATGGGGGTTTTCATTGGTTTAGAATCTTCTAGACCAAATTTCTTAAGCATTTCTTTAATATACTTAGATTGATTAAAGAAAATACCATCTTCCATTTGTTTATTTGTATCCAGAGAAGAAGTTAAGTTCACCCATCATGCTCATTTCGAACTCGTCATGCATGATTTTGGCAAAATGATCACACATGTATTGACAAGTCAAACCAAATATAATGTCATCGACGTATATTTGAACAATGATAAGATTTGAACTTTTCTTCTTAGTAAAAAGAGTGTTATCTACCATTCCCATTTTATATTCATGTTTAATAAGAAAAGCTTTTAATCTATCATACCAAGCTTTGGGTGCTTGTTTAAGACCATATAAAGCTTTCTTTAATTTATAAACATGATTCGGTTTTCGAATCAATGATCTCGAAGGTTTGTGCCACGTATACCACTCTCATTGATAAAACCGTTCATGAACAGAAACGACTTTTTAACATCCATTTGAAGAAGTTAAAATCTAAGGCCAAGCATAAGCTAATAAATATTATAAATCGACTCAAGTCTAACAACCAGAGCATAAGTTTCATCAGTATTCGATGCCCCTTTATGTTTGGTTGTTTAGCCTGAGAAACGAATACTAGCAATTATTTCGAGAATAATACCGTTCTCATCTAACATTTATTTCTAAACACACAACTTAGTTCCTATAACTGTCATATTCTTAGGTTGTGGAACTAACTCCCAAGACGTCGTTAGCAATGAATTGATATTAATTTTTCTTGCATGGTGACTATCCAACTTTCCATCTCCTAAGCTTCATTTACATTCCTAGGTTTCTATGTAGAAATGAAGCAATCAAAGTTGCATTGGTTTTGGGCTTGTGATCTAAGGGGTTCTATTGGTTAAGGTACCCTATGACTATTTTCAAGGGTATGGTTTCCTAATTCCTTAATATTGGACTACTTCATCAATCTCTAGAGTTTCATCCTCAACATTGTATTCTAGATTTTTCTTTCCGATTTCCCTAATAGCTTCATTTCATCTAGGACATCATCCACGCACGGGTGATGTCTTAAAAGGTGGATGAGTTTCAATCGAATGTCTCGTTTTGAGTGATCTTTCGACATTTCTCTAGTTGTTATTATAATGATATAGGCTTTACTATATAGATTAACCTAGAAAGACATATTCGCAAGACTATGGGTCGAACTTGGAAGGTATTCTTTAGTGTTTAGGATGAAGCACTTGCTGTCAAACACTCCTAAAATAATCAAAGGTAGGTTCCTACCTCTCAAAGATTTCATAAGGTGTCTATTTACCTATAGATGACTCTAATTAGAATTCGGTAAGTATAATAGTTGAAGTATCTATGCATTACATACCACCAAAACTTTAGGGTAATGAAGTTCGTTCAACATAGTTCTACTCATTTCTTGAAGTAGTCCTATTTTTCCTCCAACCACGCCATTCCTGATTGAGGAGAGTGCTGGTGCCGAAAAGTTATGAGTAATACCGTTGGCAACACAAAATTCTCCAAATTGCACTTCATTATCAAATTCTCTACCGTGATCAGTTCTTATTGACACTATTGTACATCCTAGTTATTTTGGATTTTCTTACTAATATTTTGAATTGATCGAAGGGTTGTCGGTTTTAACCTTAAGGGAATCTAGTCCAAGTATATCTCGAAAGTCATACACTATACTAGGGTGGAACGGTTCTTCGTAACTCCCGTACGGGGGATGGACCAAAAAGAATCCATGTGGATGAAGTTTCTAACCATCTAGTCATTGAGACTAAATTCTTCACTTTATGACTACGTGAGCTTGCTTTCCAATTTGCAAGCATCACAAAAATTTATCAAACATTAATTTCCTAGTAAAAAAAAAAAAAAAAAAAAAAAAAGTTTTTCTAACTAATTCCTTAGAAGCTAACGATTGAAATGAAGTCGCATTTTGCTGACACTAATTTCCCCCTGTGCCACAAAGTGGAAATTGTTCATCAATCGTTGCTAGACAAATTTGATCCTTAGCCTTATTCCTTACTTAATCAACGTATAACATTCTTCCTAATACTTCTACATATGACTTTACCATCCTAGTGATTTCACTATCATGTTCAGGCAGAAAGTTACTTTACACTTATTGTCCATATTTTGTCCTATACTAAGCAAGTTAAATCCTAAGTTATCAACATGTTCTACATTATCTATTTTGAGAGAGTCATTAGAAATCGTACCTTTGCCAATGATGTTACCGCGAAGATTACTACCAAAAACAACATTACCTCCATTGTATGCCTTGTAAGTGGAGAAGAGCTTTCGGTTACCCGTCATATGTTTGGAGCATCCGCTATCCTTGATCCATTCATTGGGTTCCAAGTCGACTCCAAGGCATATCTCACTTGATGCATGAGCTACAAGACATGTTTCGTCTTTGACCTTCTCATCATCTTCATCACCGCTATCGCTCCAAGAACCTCCGACAAAGGCTCTTTGGTTCTTGTCTTTTGGTGGTTTTGGACATTCTCCAATAAGATGATTCGGGTCGCCGCATCTAAAACATTTTCTATCATTTTTACCGGTCTTGTCATCACGGCTTCTTTGGAACGTCTTTTTGTCGTTCCGAGGTTGTCTCACGAATCTACCTCTTCTCTTAAAGAATTTCTTGAAGTCTCTTACCGCCATGGCATACTCTTCGTCTTCACTACCGGAAGTCGAACACTCTTCATCACTAGATTCTTTCTTAGCCTTTAATGCAAGAGATTTTCTTTCAACTTTTGCTTTGACTATTTCGGAATCTTTCTTGATGATCATCTCGTGGACTTTGAGGTTTCCAATGAGCTCATCAAGAGATAGTGATGTCAAGTCTTTTGATTCTTCAATTGCCGTGACCTTTGCTCTCCATTTAGGATGTAGAGCCCTAAGAAACTTCCTTACGTAGTTCTTACTAGAATAACCTTCATCAAGAGCTTTAAGACTAGTAATAATAGTATTAAATCTAGCAAAAGCATTATTTATAGATTCGTCTTTGGAAATGACGAATTGTTCATATTGTTGGACCAAAAGGTGGATCTTATTATCTTTGACTTGACTATTACCTTGATGGGTGATTAACAAGGTTTTCCAAATGTTCTTTGCCGTTATATACATGAAAATTCGTTCATATTCTTTTCTAGGCAAAGCGTTGTAAATAACCATTTTGGCTTCATTATTTTTTGCAAGCCTTTTCTTAAGATCATCCGTTTGTTTTTCAAAAGGGATAACCTCATCAAGTTTGGTTTCCGGATTTTGAATAATAGGTTGAAAATCACCATTGGTAATAACATGCCAAAGATCTAGATCTTTTGATTTAACATATGTCTCGAATCTATTTTTCCAATAAATAAAACTATCGCTTTCAAAAAGTGGTGGTCTTTTGCAATAGATGCCCTTCTAGAAATTTGTCGAGAATCCCATGAATCGATCCAAAGCTTTAAAATACAATATATATTAAAAATCTTGATGGCCTTTTCTCCTGTACCAATGTAAAACTAGCATGGGGGGGTTGAATAGTTTTACCGGTTAATTAGCGTTTTAAAAGTTTGCTTATGAAATAGTTTGATTCGAGATGTATGTCAATCAACCAACAATATGAATCACAACTAAACTATCTAATAATGCAAGTAATAAGTAAAGAGATAAAGAAAGAAACGATCAAACCAAGACACCGAGATTTATAGTGGTTCGGCAACGAAGCACCTCTTCGTTCCTACTCCACACTCCCCGAGCACTCCACTCGAGATTTCACTATGTCAACAAGCTCCCTTTAGGCGGAGAAAACCGTTTACACGTCGCTTACTTTCTTTTCCGACACTAAGCTAGATGTCGAGTCCTAATCTTAGCTAGAACCAATCTAAGACTTCACTAAGTCTTCAAACACTCACAAGATCTACACTCTTGGATTGACACACAATCCAAATCACACCAATATACAATCTACACACTTGGATCTACACTTGATCCAATTAATACAACAACACAAAATAAATCTAATGAATGTTTGTGATCTTGAAGAAGAGAAGAGAGAAAGATCACTTGATAACAATTCGTATGTAGAAGAATACGATTGTTCTTCTCTTGCACTTGATTAGAAGGTGAAGAAGGGAGGAAGAAAGAATTAATCACTTGAAACAAAATCAAGGTATGTTAGTGATCAAGATATGCGTTTTAGAAAGAAAGGAAGAAGAGGGAAAACTAGATCTGATAGAATTTTTGGCAAGAGGAGGTCTAATTTTAAAATTGGTGGCCTAGTATTTATAGGGGACAAAAAAGTAGCCGTTGCTGGTGGCGGTCCCGGCGGCCCCTTATATATAAGGGGGCCGCCACTAGACTCCGCTCCCTTTTTTGTCCTTTTGTGGTGAAGGTTGTATCTGTTATGGAACCTTTTATTTTGGAGGGAAAATTTGAAATTCAAATTTTATGTTTTTAATAAAACATTTCTTTTAATTAATAAATAATTTGTTTTTATATTTTTATAAGGGTTTTTCTAACATGTGCCCCAGGGGCACATGTTAAGGTGGGGACACATGTTGTGTGTCACAGCCTGATTGACCAGCAATTATTGTTATTAATCATTATCAGGCCCCACAAATAACTGCTGGTCAATCAGGCTGTGACACACAGCCTGATATCCCCACCTTAACATGTGCCCCTGGGGCACATGTTAGAATAACCTTTTTTATAAAAACATTTTTGTGGAAGTATAAGATTTAAAAAAAAAATTATTTTCTTGATCACTAATCATGTTTAATGATCTGTTTATCCATACCTTAAATGATTAATCATAGAAATAGAATTTTATGATTATTAATTTATAAACGTTTAATTTTATCGTAAACGTTTAAAAGAAGTGTTGAACGTCGAGTTGAGGTAGAGAGAAAGAATGCGACTAATAAAGACTCCCCCTTGAGTAACCTCTCACCTTGTCGGGGCACCCCTCCAATGGATCGCTCTTACGTAATTTGTTGTTTGCAACAAAACAAGATTAAAGGTACAGAGCAAACACCATAGCATGACAAATATCTTAAGGATTCAATCCAACACATTTAAAGCAAAACTAAAGTTCATTCCAAATGCATAAAGAAAACCATATATAGACACAAGGACAATAATATAATACCAAGCATACACAATCATAAAGATACAAATCAAAACCATAACCTATTATGTCCCCCTCTAATGAGAGGAGACTAATATATGAATTTCTTGACTACAAAGGATGTGAAAATACCAAAATGTAGGGACGATTATTAAAGTAATTAAATCACAATGATGATTAATGAAGAGTAGAAATGAAGAAGATGTGACTCCAATTCAGGTGATGATTAATGAATTGGGGTATAAGACGGTGTTGGATAGGAATTGAAGGAAGTCAATTTCATTCCATAATGAGTGTAAGTTGGTTTGTATTGTTACCTACAACCAATGACAAAAACTATCATGACAACCTACTTGTGTCATTAGTAGGAGATTTGAACCATAGGATAGGGTGGATGAGGATAGTTGGGAGTTAGAGAATCAATGGTGAGGAGATGGTGTCGGATTTTGAATTGATGATACGATCTCATTTGTGTAAGTTTCATGGGGGTGGAAATAGAGTATGGTTTTTATCTTGATGTGGGGTGTGGTGAGTCATGTGGACAAGTGGTGATGGCTTAGATAAAGGTGTCTTTCGTTTCCAACCTTGACGAACCAACATCCTTGGTTTTCTAGATAGGTTAGGAGGTGATAGAGGTTTGAGTAAGAACATTTAGTAATGAAGAGGAGAGTAATGAGGAAAGATAGCGAGGATGCGAAAGATGAACAGAGATTGAAGTTTAAAATAAGAAAAGAGAATTGCAAAGCATGGTGTTTGGAGATGAAGAATTAGAAAAGTTGTGTGTTTCAAAGAAGGAAATTCCAGCAATGTCTAAGATGTAAGGTAGGTATTAAAGATACAGAAAAAAGAGAAAATTTTAGAATTGCCTGCTCTCCCTCCTGTGGCGTACCCAAAATTTTGGCGCCCCTTTGAATGATAAAAGGGGCCCGCCTGAATATATACAAGGGGCCATTTTTTTGGAGGAAGCAAATTTTTCCCAGTTTTCTCCTATGAGATTATCCACATCATATAATGGCCAAGAATCAAAGGAAATCCAAGCAAATATTGCAATT
The DNA here is from genome assembly GCA_026074375.1 of Tanacetum coccineum. Taxonomy (NCBI): domain Eukaryota; kingdom Viridiplantae; phylum Streptophyta; class Magnoliopsida; order Asterales; family Asteraceae; genus Tanacetum; species Tanacetum coccineum. Next base: position 21,408 of record BQNB010070876.1, read on the forward strand.
ATCATTATCCTAATCAATGCACTTTATAGTAATAATCATAAAGCATATATTATCACGTTAGCAAAACATAAATGAAACAAGAAGATTAAAACTATTCCTAAAAATCATGCCTACATACGGAAGACATCATGCATTGTTTAAGTTACTAACATAAGAAATAAAATTAAATATAAAAGAAATATAATATTAATAATAGTCCATAAAAGTGTGCTACATCATCACTTTCGTTTTCCTCCATCCCAAGTTCTGAGAGTTGTCCCAATTGCCTAACCCTACGTAGGGTTTCAACTCGTATGTTGGATTTTGAAAATATAAAGTTTTTTGGATAGAAGAATTGTTTTAAGTATATGATATTTTCATGAGGTAGGGTTTTGAGGAACTCCAGAAATCACATTTGATTGAGAAGAATGGTTTTTTTATTGAGAAATGAGATGAGAAATAAAGATTGAGGTGACTCAACATCATTACATCATACTGACCTCAATTTTGAAGAGAATGAGGAATGAAGGATTTTTAGTGGTTTTGAGGAGAAGAAAGCTATTTGGCTCCACGTGTCTTTTCTGCCTCATCCGCTCGTAGTCTTTATCCGCTCATAATGAGGAGCGAGCGGATGCAAGGCACGCTCAAGTGAGATGTAATGATACATAAAGCTAAGCCTCGGGTTGACAACGACAATGTTTGAAAACCGTAACACCAATACATACCATACTGTTAGGAAAGTACTTTAGGATTGAAAACGAGTCCCTTTCCATTATTTTTGAGAATGAAAAAAGCAAGGTTATATGCGATGGAAAGTCCTCAATGCAATCGAACAATGGGTGACAAAGACACGCGGAAAACAGATCTTGTGTCCTCCTTGACCAAAAAGTCATTTTCCACGAATAAATCATAACCCAAGGTTTTAATATGTTGTTACGAATCTCAACGGGTTAAAATTTTGTAGTTTATCACCACGACACGGTTTTAACTTATATAAGTAACGAAGGTTTCTTGTCCTTGTTGTGGAATTTGAATGTGAGACTTAATGACTCTTGGAGACGGAGGTTTGGTTTTATATAGACCTTTAGTCGGACACACCCTACCGATAAACGATCGAGTGACCACATTTCGGTGATGGAGGCATGAACCTTTTGAAATGGAATTTTTTAGGATTCACTAAAATTCCTTAGAGTGAGGGAGAATGGCTTGATATTGAATGACAAAATTGACAAACAAAAGACCACAGAATTGATTTGTGAAAGGTGAGTTTGATAATAAAAACTCAGACAAAATGTGGAACAATTTTTTCGTTGATGTTCCAACAAACAATCGAAGTTTTGATTGACCTAAACTTAGCACTAATAAAGACTCATGTTTTCAAAATTTTAGACTACTACCTTCCCGTCATGAAAAATATCGTATTTTCAAGATTTTTTCCATGGTGGGGTTTTTCGTAATTGTTTATTTATTAAGGCATTTTGATATTGAGGTAGTAGTTTTTATCTTGTTCTTTGATGATCCTAGAGCGGTAAGCCACGAGGCATAGTCCACCTAAAGTAAATTATTAGCAAGATCAAATTAATGACTTATACTTATTTTAATTTTGTGATTTTGTGACTAGTGTGTGCCTTATATGCAACAAAATGTGGAGCGCAACGATTAACTCCGACCTAATATAAAATCCCTAAGAGTTAATCCAAACGCTCATTAGATTGATTTTGCTCACCCAAAACAAGTCGAAAATTAACAATAAGAATTATGCATCTACGAAAATTGTTTGATGCGATCCATTATCAAGTGGTAAAGAAAAACGTTTTGGGTTTTTTGACAATAGTCAAAACAACCAATTTTATTGTTTTTCCTAACGTGTGTGAATTTTTGAAAAATGAAATTTGAGGTTTTGTTGTTAAAAAGAAATAATTTTTTTGGACAAACCCTATCAAGGTATGCAATCATATATCCCCACGGGAACCATATTTAGTTATCCATTGTTCCCTAGTGGTTTTATTTAAATTGAACAAATATTGAAATACAAATGAAAAATAGCCCAATTTTTCAATTTTTGGTGTTCATCAGAACCCTAGAAACTCAAAATGATATGAACTGGTTGAAAATGACCTAACAATTTTTTAAGTTTGATGACTTAGAGATGTTAGGAATGAATTAATGATGTTGATTTTAATATTAATTTAATTTTTAAATGGTCCGATAATTGAGTTTTATGGTGGATATGGAGAGTAGTTTCGTCAATGGCCCGCCTAGTAAGGGGGTGTTTTGTTTTTTTTGTGTTTTGAAAATTTTTGGTTTAGGTGTTTACAAATTTTACGTATTTCTCTGATGGCGGTCCGCCCAAATCTCCTGGCGGACCCATATAAAAAGATGGGGGCACGCCCTATATGGGGGCCGCCCCGCAGGCAAGTGCTTTCTGACTTTGTTTTGACAAAAAAATTTGACTTAGAGAGTGAATAATTTAACTTGCATTTTTCCGCATTAAATTGGTTTAAAGTACATCGGATGAAGTAATTATGTAGTCACGACACGGAATAGGAACACGGACTACAATTGCGACAGAAAGAAAGAGATGCGTACTTAATATGATTATTTATTAAATTGTACCATCATTCCTAAACCAAGACGTATATGAGTTTAAATGGAATCACGTAAGAGGTAAGAGAGAATGTCGGCAATGTTTGTCGACGGAACGTACTTTTTTTCGATAGATAAAATGTCACCTTTTTGAACATTATCACGGAGAAGTGGAGAACGAAATTCGAATGTTGTTTTGGTAAGAGAGTGTATGCCCCGGATTTTTTTAGCAAAGGTGAAACACCCTTTAAATAGTCGCACAGATTGGAATGTCCGTATTTAGTCCGAACGTCTAGTCGATGATAGCTTGTTTCATCCAAGTGCTTTGAATGACATGCCATTCTGGCGCTTACGTATTCAGCTTCGGTAGTGGAAAGAGCAAGAGCGGTATTTGGTTTCATCGAGAACCAAGATGTCAAACAACATCCACGCACGTACAAATCCCGCTAGAGCTATTATCGTCCCACATACATCACCCCGCCATGATCAAGTTCGGAATATACAACGGATTTTACTATGCCGTTCCCTTTAGGATTAACCATAATCCAAGTGCATAGTGCCCATTAGATGGTATTCGAAATGATACGTTTTAACCGCTTCTATGTGAGAGGTCCTTGAGCCTCTTAGAGCGGGCCCAAAGGCAGAACAACTAAACATGATATCGGCCTAATTGCCGTTAGGTTAATAGTAAACTTACCCATCAGCCCACGAAAACATTGAACTATCTACCGACTCATACTCCTTCATCTTTTCGGAGTTTAGTATCGGAGGACATGGGGTTTTTCCAATGTTTTTTAGAACTTCTAGACCATATTTCTTAAGCTATTCTTAATATACTTTAGAATATGATTTAAAGAAAATACCATCTCCCCTATTTGTTTAGAATTTGTAATCCAGGAAGAAGTTAAGTTCACCCCCATACATGCTCAATTTCGAACTTGTCAAGCATGATTTTTGGCAAAATCATCACACAAGTCCTAGACAAGTTCCGAACAAAATATAATGTCGTCCGACAAATATTAGAACAATGATGAGATTTTTGAACTTTTCTTCTTAGTAAAAAGAGTGTTACTACCATTTCCATTTTATTATTCATGTTTTAATAAGAAAAGTTTAATCTATCATTCCAAGCTTTGGTGCTTATGTTTAAGACCATATAAAGCTTTCATTAATTTATAAACATGATCCGGTAATTTTCAAAATTAATGAATCCCGGAGGTGTGCCCGTATACCTCTTCATTGATAAAATCCCGTTCAGGAATGCTAACTTTTTACATCCCTTTTGAATAATTTAAAAATCCTAATGGCGCAATGCATAAGCATAATAATATTCTAATACGACTCAATCAAGCAACCGGAGCATAAGTTTCAATCAAATCCGATGCCCCCTTATGGTGTTTTGTAGCCCTGAGCGACTAATCCTACCTTTATTTATTAGAACACAACCACCAAAATTTATCCATCTAACTTATTTCTAAACACCCAAATTTATAGTTACCTATATAACACCCTACATTTTTTAGGTATCATTACTCACCCCCGACAAACTCATAAATAATATTTTCTATCAAGTTATGGACATTTGCGTTTGTAGTGTCTTTAATATTCAATAACTTACACGAATTCATAACTCATTCATAATGTAGCCAAGGCGTTCCATAGACCTTGTTTAAATATTACGTCAAATTTAATCAACCATGTATATTTTTCCTCACATTGTTAAGACTTTTACATAACCCTTTATATCCTTATGTGAAATTTAATTTTCGCGTCCAAGAAATAATACCTCCGCTCATTTAGTCCAAGTAAAAAAAAAAAAAAACATTTTTAAATTGAACCAAACACAACAACAATTTAAATTGTAAATAAGCAAGGATAGACAAAGTGTTTAAAAATAAAAATAGTTCCCCCATGTAACCCTCCTACAAAATAACAAATGTCCCGACGTCCTAACTCCCTTCACTGGGCCTACACGTTTTCCTTTTTTTAAACTTGGAAGAAATTAACAAGATTCTAAATTCCTTTTTATCCAGCAATGAAAAGCCCAAACTGTTCTCTCCTTGCCAATGCAATATCCACTCGTGACTTCCCATGGTGCCTAAAAGTATAACATTGGTATTTTCACTTCCAAGGTTTCAACAGTAACCACCTTTTTATAACTATGCATTGACTGAATTGAAACCCAAGAAATTCTTTGCCCAGAAATGGTTAACGACAAGGAAATGACCCAAGAAAACAATCACTATACATGCTTATATGCTGTAATATGAAAGGAACATGCATACTCCTTAAAACCACAATTCCCCAACACATCATACTTCATTACCTCATCTTGGTTTCATTCGCCTGGCTTTGAATTATATCACATGCAAACACAAATCCTTACACCCTCATTAACTTTATAACACTAAGAAAACCCTAAACCCTATTCGTCCCCTTTGGGTTTTCTGATTGATCGAGTTTAACAAACTAGAGGAGTTCTCGGGTGGTTACAAGTGCGAGTGGAAGTCAAAGCTTGGTGGACACAGGGTTAAGCAGTTTGGTTCGAGTTGAGTGTGGTGCCAGTAGGGTTCTTGGGTTTTTTAGTATTAGGGTTTTTTTCGTTAGGTTTCAAGCCATACTCGATTCCCTTCTAAATTCTTGGTGAAAACCCCATATCTTTTATTAATTCCTTTATTAAAATGCAATCCTTATGTCTCAGTCTGTGCTTGAAAATCTTTTAAACAAAAGGTCCGTTATGTTTTGTTCCCCTGTTAGTGGGTCGAACTCAGGATTTAAGACCCGATGAACTCAATCTCGCGAGTAAATAAAACATAGACGTAGGTTTGTTTAAGAAGCCAAACACTAGGTCAACAATATACAAAAATTTAAGGTGTATAAAAAAAGGTGAGTGGGGACACACCAGGATTCTGCAACATTTCTTTTGAACCCTAGGCCACGAGGTGTATTTTTGAAGGGGTAATGTTCGTCCTAGTATTATCATACCCTAAAAATCTCAGACATAGTAGTGAAAATCGTAAGATGACATATTGAACCTTATGTACAATCGGAAACACAACAATGTAAGGCATGAAAGCTTACGAATCATTAAAAACCCCAAGGAAAAACTCATAGGTCCATCGTTTGTTAGTAAAAACAAGCCCCTCCCCTTTTGACTTTAAGTGCCGTGTTTCAATGTCCTAGGAATATCATAGAAATCACACTTTCCCTTTCGAAAATAGTCCCACATAGATTGACCATTTTTCCCCTCCTAGAACTTGTTTTAAATTCGCCGAGAAAAAAAAGTTATAAGAACCCAAAAGTTGCGTGGTAAAAACTGCCATCATGTGGTTTTTGCGACCCATTTATTTTTTCGCTCAATTTAGACCCAACAAACCTGGGAATTTAGGGCAGACGGGGGGCATTTATAGTCCCTACATAGTAAGCTGCAATTAGACTATCCGAAATTCGCCAAAGACGGATTTAAGAAGCGGTCCTCCATCCATGGCCCAAAAGTTAGTTACTGCTGTCACGCAGATAATACTGTTCGACAGAACGTTTCGACCCCCCTACTTTGGGCCTCAATTTTTTTTGACCATGTTTAACGACCTCCCACCCCCAATACTTTAAAAAAAGTAATATCGTAAAAAGAACCTAGCCTATTTTCTTCAAACGTGCTTTCTATTTAGTATTTAATTAACGTAACGAATCCATAAAATGAATTTTTCAAAAGTCAGTGTCACGGCAAACATTAGCCATTGAAATAACCAAAACAATTCTAAATGTCTGGAAAGCATTATTTTGCGACCCTCACATGATTTTTAGCAAACTATATTAAACTAACTTACACGACCGTTTAACAGAAACATATTAACTGAAAGTAGCCGATTTCACAGCGAGGAGAATCAAATGTACCTTTACTTTTTTAATATCGTCAATTAACGAACCCGTAAACTAAGTCCCAAAAACCTCTAATATGACTCTTGATTAAAACTTAGTAAATTAAAAGTTTTTAAATAATAGAGGGAAAACAAAAAGGTTTCAATCCTAATTAATTAACACCCTTAGAGACCAAACCAAGCCTACCAAATAATATTTTAAAGTATAATACTACCTAGTTTTCCCTAAATTCCAAGTCGTCAAATTACATACTTTAAGGTATGAACCGCGTTTGAACCCGATAAAGTTGATCATTTTTTTTTAATCGAGAAACTATTTTCAAACGTCAATTATTTTAAATAAAGTTCAAGCACACACTAGGGACGAGATTGCAAGTATTTAATTACTAAAATATTCCTGTTTATTAGTGAAATATTGTATTTATTTATTTGTAGGTTGCGGATAAAGGCTTTGCATTATTGTTCGTGCCACTACTTTGCTTCTACGTTATCATTACTCGATGAGTTATAGTCCCTACGTTTTACTTTTCTTCAAATCATTTATCAAATCTTGGGGATGAAGATCATGTTTTGTATATCAACATGGATGCAAGATACATTTTTAAATTTTAAATAATACGAGTTTGCCTAAGTAAGCTAAAACCCATATGCCCATAATCAAATGCCCTTAACCGCCTATAAAAAATTGCATGGATGGGTATAGTTTAAATGCATTATGGAGCCGCGAATGGTTATGAATAGATCTATATGGGGATTAAACATCCCCGTTCGGTCAAGAGCGCTTGCATAGTTTTAACCGGTTTGGCCCCCAAAAACGACCGAACGTATACCATTTTGGATTCATGGATGTTTTACGGGTTGCACATCTACATTGGGCAAAGTCCATTTATGTGTAATTCTAAATACATACAATGTTTTAGCTTCGGTGTCATGAGCTTAGTGCATTTCGTAATCACATATTTGTGGATCTGTATTTGTTACCTATTACAGAAAAATCTGCAATCCGCTTTATTAAATTCAATAAACCTATAAATTTCAACCAACCATATTGTTGTAGTTTTTTAAACAAGTTTATTTTTTTCTCAGGCTCCATAAGGTACAAGTCCGATACATGGAGGTCCCCCGTCATATGAAGTCACATTATCAAAAAGGATTAGCATGCATTACATTTATGAAACATTGTTTATGTTGTGTAATCTTTAACTTTTCCAGAGATAAACCAAGTTTAAGCCTATGAAGCCTTTTTTGTTACGAACATTTTTGAAATACCAATGTTATCATATTTTTAAACGACCCTATAATGGTCGAAACTCATACCTTGTGCTATGATCTATTATGTAATGCCCCGAAACATCAATAGTTCCCGCTGCGACCCCATTATAAGGTTGTTTTTTACATATTGTATCAGATTCAAGGTTATAGAGAACCAGGTCAAACCGTTTTTAACTTGGTCCTATAACCGTTTTCAACAATTGTGTCATTCAAAAGTTTTTCAAAGGACATACATTACCTATTTGCATTTTTAGCATTAAAAAAGTGCTTACATAGGTTATATACATGTTAATATTACAGTATGTATATTACTGTTTGTCTTATATAATATACTTATACAAGTTTATATTATGATTACATATTAGCCATGTCATCAGATAATGCATCGTCTGCAGTCACCTATACGTCCATATCCTCTGATTCAAATGGACTATCATAGGGCATTCCACTTGTGAATGCCGACGATCTTTCAGAGATGGACCCCTACGAGGAGGTTACCCAGCAAGGGCAGGCACACCCACTATCACCTGCTTATGTACCTGACCCCATGGAGTTGGATGAGCATGTACCAGTATATGTTCTGGAGCCAGAGCACCCGAAGTACCATGCACCATCAGATGATGACGTTCAGGTAAAGGATCAGCCTTATGCTGATGACGCTTCACCGACTACTGAGTCACCTGGATACATTGTTGACTCGGAGTCGATGGAGGAGGATTATATTGATTATCCAGATGAGCCTGAGGATGACGATGAGGATCCCGAGGAGGACCATACTGACTACCCTGCTGATAGAGAGGATGGTGATGATCCCTCTGATGATGACGACGATGATGATGATACTGATGATGAGGACGAGGAGCCCACTAAGGACGAAGAGGATGAGGATCACCTAGCTCTGGCTGACCTTTCTGCGGTGCATGTTGTTGACCCTGTTCTCTCAGCTGGGGATACAGAGGCATTTGAGACTGATGAGTCTGCACCTATACCTAGATCACATTAGACTAGGGTATCTTTTTCTCAGACACGTCTTCGTAGGGCACGAAAGACTGTTAGACTTGATCCACCCATGTCAGCATCCATGGAGGCACGCATTGCTAAGCATGCTGCCCCACCTATACCACCCACCAGCCCTGCCTATGATCAGGCACCATTAGGTCATAGGGCAGCAATGATTCGTATGAGAGATGACATCCCTGAGGAGGACATGCCACCTCGGAGGAGATTTGTACTTGCTGCTCCCCCACCTAGGTGTGATGTAGCAGAGAGTTCTGCTGCTCTGCTGCTATTGATAAGGCCACTAGGGGTCAGCAATGAATTTTGTTGATATTGTTGTTTTGGCAGGCAGGGTTTGCTTCATAACCTGGTCAGATGCCCGGAATATTGCTAGAGCTAACTAACAGAGTAGAAATGATGGTTATGTTTAGAGCTTTACAGCTTTTGGAGCATAAGATATGACTTTCATCTAGGAAAGTACAACTGAGTGTCAGCTACAGGCATATGTTCGCAGTCAGAGAGTGAGGATTTCTATACACAGCTGCATGATGCTCGACATTAGACTCGAGATTGATGTAGTGAGAGGCCAGAGGACCGCTTACGAGGCAGAGTTGCATGAGGTACGTCAGGATTACCTTAGTTCTTAGACTCAGAACAGGGCATTATTGGCGCGACTTGAGACACTGGAGACTCACATGAGTCGTATGGAGTGGCAGCGCCAGAGAGCTGAGGATGATGCAGCCAGACAGATGATGCCTACCCATGTACTAGAGGCTAGAGCTCAGATTGATACGGTGGAGGATACCGGCAGTAGCTGTTAGTTGTACTTTTCATTTCTAGCTATCTTGTATAGTCTATTAAGTTTTAGGGGTAACTCCCAGCTAATAGACTCAATGACGTATTTTCATTTTCTGTACTAGATCATTAGTGGTCATTTTGTATCCAAACAAATCATGTACGATTCGACATTATGTTTATGAAATTATGGATGATTATGTTATTGTTTGATTCATTTTATCCATTCTCCATTATGTTATGGTGTAATTATTATTATCATATCCATTTGTATTAACATTGTAATTATATCTCACGTACATTGTGTTCTTGTGATTAGTAAAATCATGCATGTAACAAGACAAGGAACAAACGACGCCATGACTCTGGAATCCATTGAAGCTATGATCGATCGGGCAATCCAAAGAAACTCTACCCATACTCAGGATGATGCAAGCCAAAATTCAGGTGGAGGACCCAGAAGGCCTGTGCAACCTGCCACGTGTTTGTTCCTACACCGAGATTCATGAAATGCCAAACCCCTTGAACTCAAGGGCACTGAATGAGTTTTGTTTGGCTAGTCCTCAATGGCTTGAAAAGATGGAATCGGTATTTCACATTAGGCGATTGTGCCATTGAAAAACAAGTGAAGTTCGCTACCTGCACTCTACTAGTCTGCACTAACCAGGTGGAATGGTCATGTAAGAACCTTAGGTCATGATGCTGCATATGCCATGACTTGGGGAACTCTCAAGAAGAAGTTGACGAACAAATACTGTCCAAAAAGTGAAATCAAGAAACTTGAAATTGAGCTGTGGAATCTTAGGGTCAAGGGAAACGATGTTGCAGCTTATACTCAGCGTTTCCAAGAACTAGCCTTGATGTGCACCAAGTTCCTTGCTGATGAGACCGAAAAGGTTGACAAGTACATCATGGACTTCCTGATAACATTCATGGGAATGTCATGTCTGCAAGAACCCAAAACTCCTATAATGAGGCTAACTAGTTGGCCACGACTTATGGATCAGAAACTACGCACTTATGCGGAAAGACAGAATGACAACAAAAGGAAGGCTGAGGATTCATCAAGAAACAATCAACAACCCCACAAGAAGCAAAATGTAGCTAGGGCATACACTGCTGGCCCTGGTGAAAAGAAGGCTTATACTAGAACTCTACCTCTGTGAACCAAGTGTAATTAGCACCACACCGAGCAATGTGCACCCAAATGTGGAAATTGCAAGAGGTATGGTCATGCTACCAATGATTGTTGGGTCAATACTAACAATAACAACAAGAATAAAAAGGCAGGATCATGCTATAAATGTGGTAACACCGGCCACATCAAGAAGAATTTCCCAAAACTAAAGAACCGTGAGAATAACAATGGGAATGGCACAGCTCAAGGAAGAGCTTATGCTTTGGGAGGAAGAGATGCTAGCCTGAACTCTAACGTCATCACGGGTACGTTTCCCCTCAACAACCATTACGCTCTGATTTTGTTTGATACTGGTGCGGATAGGAGCTTTGTATCTAATACCTTTATTGCCTTGATTAACATTACCCCCACTACATTAGAAAATCATTATGACGTAGAATTAGCCGATGGGAAAATCATAGGAGTTAATACCATAATTTGAGGGTGTACTCTAAACTTCATGAATCATACTTTCAACGTCGATTTGATGCCTGTCCCACTCGGTAGTTTTGACATGATTATTGGGATGGATTGGTTAACAAAGTATCATGGAGTGATCATCTGCGACGAGAAGATTGTACGTGTTCCTTTCGAAAAAGAAACGTTAATTTTTCAATGTGATGGAAGCAATCAAAGGAAGGAATCCCGACTGAACATCATTTCGTGCACTAAAGCATAAAAGTATTTGTCAAAGGGATGTGACGTATTTTTGGCACACATTACCACGAAGGAAGCCAAGGACAAGTCGGAGGAGAAGCGGCTTGAGGACGTGCCGATCGTCAGGGACTTTCCTGAAGTTTTTCTTGAAGACTTGCCGGGTATTCCACCAGCTTGACAAGTAGAATTCCAAATTGATTTGGTACCAGGTGCTGCACCTGTA